>JARSSU010015439.1:0-11947 GCA_029619165.1 Eurosta solidaginis | reverse complement strand
CACATTTAAGTTTCCAAAAAAATATATTTTCGGGAGCTTAGCTCCTTTATTCATTCAACTTCAACTTAAGACTAACTTACAAAATTGTTATTACTTAAATCTAACTTGCTCTGCTACTCAGCTCGGCCACTGCCTCTGCTGTGCTTTACTCACTTGACGATTTCCATCACTTGTTGCAGATGGCCTTTTGCTGACGATGCGCTTCTCATCCATTGTTGCATTCACATTTGCTTATTTCTGAGTACTTGCTTGACGATTTCCATCACTTGTTGCAGATGGCCTTTTGCTGACGATGCGCTTCTCATCAATTGTTGCATTCACATTTGCTTATTTTCAAGGAGTCATATTTCCGTACGTGACTTTACTTTATTTACTTTTCTGTGGAATATGGTGTCTTCTTGTATTTGTAAGCTTTGAATAAATATCTTTTGAATGTGTGTCGTGCTAACAGCTCCCCTGAGATTCAAACGTCCGCGTTTGAAGTGCTGCTTTTTTGGAATATTTGGTTAAGTCCGTCCATTGCGGCTTCTGTTAGTTCAATAGACCGTTTTTCGCCGGCCCTTTTTTTTGACAGCATTGATTTTGTGAGGAATACGATAATGATTATCAGAATTATTGAAATAGGCTGATGCTAATGGTATGCTTTAATCGACTAGCTGCTTCTGCGTAATCTATCTCTTTTGTATTGTTTAGGTTTAGCTGCTTTAGCATTTGCAGGGAGAGTGTTTCTTCACTTTTGGTTGATGCCGAAAACTGGCTGGAGTATAGCAGGAAGGGGTTTGATTGAAAGTATCTCCGCATTAGAAAAACTTTTTCCTTTAATTTTTATTGAAGCGTTATTAAAATGAATCAGGAAAGTGCCTTCAAGTGGTATAAGATCTTCCTTTAACTGTATTAACTGTATGTCATTCAGGAATAGGATGTCCGGTGATATTTGTTCGAATTACGGGATATGCTGGCTGTTGGGTCACAGTGCAGTTTGGCAGGCAGGCTTTTTAAAAGATTGCTTATCCAGTATTCTTTGCTTAAATCTACTAACCTATTTTTTGGACATATTCGTAAGGAGTTATATGCTCTGCAATCATTTTAATTCCAAATGTATTATTTTGGCAACTGAGAATTTAGTTAAACTTTATTCTATTAATTTTTCCATTCTTTTTACTGCTTTTATTTCTATACTTTACAAATTTGGTCTTCTACCGTGGGTAGACTCATAATATAGATTATAAATTTTCCATTACTTGCTATTTTTATGTATGCGAATTCTAGAGCTTCGTCCAAATTAACGAAAGGAATATTATCTCTATCGAAAATTGTTTTTGCAATATTTATTTCTTCATTTGACAATATGTATGAATTAATTATGTTGGCTTTTGCCCAATGTATTGCCTACATAATATTTACAATTTCTTCTTTCAGAATTTCCAATTTGTATTTTAATTTTAAAAAATAATTCCATCTCTTCTTTTTTCCTTTTTGAACCTCTTTTAATATGTGGTTTGTAATATTTGTAATTTCATAAATTTTTTCGATTGTAAGCTTATTGATAAGGACCTGGTTGTTGTTATTCTCAAGGGCATTGTTCACTTTATTTAAAACTATTTCGTGATCTTCATGGTCCGGACTGCCGGCAATCCATTTCCAGGCGCTACCCAAGAAATTCAGTGATCTTTTAAATTTTTTTGTGTTTTTAAGTTACTTATGTGAATTTTTATTTGAGATATTAGGTGGGATAGAAAGGGTTAATTTTGGTTTTTGGCTAGGATTTCCGCTTTTGACTCAATATGATCGGGATTTCGGCATATTTTTCGATGTCAATTTCATGTATTATCCTGAACGTTCCGATCTGTAGCTTTGCCAGTCCTTTTTCTATAGTGATTAGTTGTGAGTTTGAGTAATCTAGTATTTGGACCTCGGCGAGGCATAATTTTATCAGAAGTAGTCTGTAATGAAATGTTTTTGGTCGTTAGTTTCGTATCCTGCTTTTATGTATTATTTGTCCTTTCTCTGTTATGACTGTACTATTCCTATTTTCCCTAACTACTTCCTTACTATATAACTTACTTAACTTAGTTCCTAATCTTCTATTTTTTTTACATAAATTACCTGTCCTGGCAGGTAAGATGTCGCAATCTGTTTTTTCCTGTTGTGATATTCGATGTCTTTACTTTGCTTTTGCCCCAGCTTATGTAGGTTTTCACGTCTTGTCTTTTCTATGTCATCGGGTGTAAATGTAACGTTTCTCCCGAAAAACAAGTCGACTGGCCTTTTTCGTGTCACCGAATGGATTGAGTGGTTATATTCTGGCACTGCCCTTTCCAACAATTCCTCGAAATTTCTATGACCACCATTTTCCTTAATGCAACGCATTATTTCGCTTAAAGTGGAGTGGAATCTTTCAAACTGGCCGTTGGTCTGGCTCTTATACGGTGGAGTAGTGTAAACTTCTATTCCGAGCTCGTCTTTCAACATGAATTGGATTGACGTGGAATTCAGTGACGGTTCACTGTCAATTACTATTATTTTAGGGACTCCGATTTCCCTAAGAGGTCTCCTAACGTCCTCTATAGCCCTGCCCTTCAACATTTTTGTTACTGCGAATTTATTGAACTTATCTAGAGCAGTCATGACCCTTTTTCCTTCGGTAAGGAATATATCTATGTGAATGGTGTGTCCTGGGAAGGTTGGTAATGGGGTTACGGCTAATTGGGGTTGGTTTAGGGTGCCTTTCGTAATTATTCTCCTTACAGACTGTGCAATTGGCTATCGCACGCTAATTTTGTTCGTCATTCCAGGGAAATAGCTTTCCTCGAGAATTTGTGTTTTGTTTTCCGTCGCGTTTCTATGGGCTCGTAAGTGTTCCTTTAGGACAACTTCTTCTTGTTCGTGTTCGTTCACGATATCTCGAACCAACTTTGGGTGTACCTACACTTAATGCTGCTGAAATGATGTGGGTAAATACTCTGGATCATTCCCAATGTTCTTTCGTCCGTATGAATTCCGTTAACTGCTGATGGGTTCAAGTATCTTTTGAAGTATCCTATAATATTTTGCTCGTTAAATTGTGGTTCCTCGATTATATGGCGGTGAATAGTTGGAAAAAACAATTTTGAATTGGTAGGAGGCTGTGTCCGCCTGTTGAAAAGGATTTGGTTTTTAAAGACATTTATAGGCACCTCTGCACAGGGTATCAAGTTATGATTCGAGCTTTCATCGCTATGAATGGTCGGTGTAAGTGTATTGATTTGGTTTGGTATCCTAGAGAGTGCATCGGCCACTACGTTCGATTTTCCTGGTCTGTAAGCTATTTCGTGGTTATACTCTTCTAATATTGCCTTCCAACGTTTCATTTTGCTATTTGCGTGTTGATGACTAAGGGCGTACGTTGGAGGTTGGTGATCAGTGATTATTTTAACTTTATTTGAATCGTAAAGTTAACTCCTCAGAGTACTTAATGCCCAAATTATGGCCAACATTTCTTTTTCGTTGGTTGCATAATTTTCTTCGGTCTTGTTAAGTGTCCTAGAGATATATGTTATCGGCCGATTGTCTTGCGATAGGACTGCCCCGATGGCAAAATCGGATGCGTCTGTTGTGAGCTCAAAATCCCTCTTAAAATTTGGGTCAGCCAGTGTAATATCTCTTGATACCAAAGCGGTTTTTATCCTGTTGAATGCTTCGATGGCATCTTCCTTGAGTTATATATCCATTTTCTTAAATTGTCTTTTTGAGACATTGCCGGCTCTCCTCGAAGGAGTGCGGTCAAGGGCTTAGCTATCCTTGAATAGTCTTTTATGAACCTTCTGTAGTATCCTGACATTCCCAAGAAAGACCTTAATTACTTCAAATTTCGGGGAATTGGGAATCGTGATACGGCCTCTACTTTTTTAGGGTTGGTTTTTGTTCCTTCAGACCCAACAACGTATCCTAGGAATTCGACTTCTCCTTTTGCGAATTCGCATTTATCCAATTGTATTTTCATATTAGCCTTCTCTAGAGTTTTAAATACTACTTCTACATTATTCAAATGCTCTTCTTCGTCCTTTCCGAATATTATCACATCGTCAATGTAAAGGTAACATCTTTTGCCAATGTGTTCTCGAAGGATATCGTCCAGAGCTCTTTGGAATGTCGACGGAGCGTTCTTAAGTCCAAATGGTAGTCGTAGAAATTCGTATTTCCCGTTATTCACGGAAAATGCTGTTTTCTCTATGTCGCACTCTCGAAGTGGTATCTGGTGGAATCCACTTTTAAGGTCAATGGCAGTAAATAGTTTGTGTTTCCCAGGTTCGCTAAGACCTCGTTTATCTCCGGTATGGGGTACTTATCGGGAATAGTGACCGAATTAAATTTTCGATAATCGATCACCATTCGGTACTTCTTCTTACCGGAGGCATCCGTCTTCTTGTCAACAATCCAGACGGGCGAGTTGTAAGGTGATTTTGATTTTCTAATGATACAATTATCAAGAAGTTCTTCTACCTGTCGTTCGATTTCTTATTTTAGGGCCATGGGATAAGGGTAAGGTCTGGAATACACCGGTTTGTCGGTAGTAGTCCTAATTTCGCCCTTAACTAGAGTGGTGAATGCTAATTTTCATCGGGGTCGGAAAACAAAATTTGGGCACCTCATGATAATATTGTTTATGTTTCGTTGTTGTTCTACAGAGAGATGTGGTATTTCCAATTTGACATTATTAACCTGCTGGGATATTCGCTGTTGTAGTGGGATAACGATCCCCGGAAAGATAGTCATTGTGCTTCCTTCAGTGTCTATGACAGCTTTTAGTTTCCTCAAGGTGTCGTTGCCTATAATACCATGAAAGGAATTCAGGGGTGGCAGAATAAAGAATTTGATTTTTTCTACGTTTGGTCCGAAGATATCTATAAATGCATGGTGGGTAATCTCTATAGTACCCGCGACTGATTCCACCTTAAATGGTTTATTGGGTATTGGGTTTCTTATTCTAGTGGATTGAATATAGTTTTTATTGGATCCCGTATCGATCAGGAAATCCAATGAGTCCCCGCCTTGATTTTTAGTAAGGGAGCGAGGACGGAGTTAGTCTAAAAAATTAATCAAGTCGGGATTGGCGTGATTTTGTTCGCTGGTAGTCAAGTTAATTTGTCCTTCGGGAGCTCCGTCCGGTTGTTGCGTTGCCCCGTAATAGTCGTCATAAGAATTGTTGCAATAAATCTGATTTGGATCCGGAGTCGTGAGGTAAGTATTTCCGTCAGATGCCCCAGCGTTCGCGTGGAAGTTGCGTTGCATTTTGTTAGGAGGGCGCATATGTTGCGATGACTGTGGGCGCTTCGGCGGTTGAGTATTTTGATTAGGACTGGGTCTATTTTGATAATTAATTGTCTAGAATGTAGAGAAAGGTCCACGTCCATTGGGACTGGTGGCTTTTGTGGTAGATTGGAACGGTTATTGAATCCCGGATTATATTGTTGTTGAGGGCGTGTGCCGAAGCCAGTGTTAGGTTGGAAATTAAAATTTGGTCGATTATAATAATTCGTTGGACCGTTCTGATTGGGTTGGATTCGGGGAGTCGTGTTGAATGGTCGATTGTTGTAATTGTTCATATGTCTTGGATGATAATTATACCGCTGCGGGGATGCCGCATAGGTAAGTTCGGGATAGAAGGGTCGGTGATTTGTTGCAGTCTGTCGTGGAGTTCGCGGTGGTGATTGATTTAACGATTTATGCACGTTATGTGCGTGGTTCATCCGGAAAGCCATGTTGTCTAGCTTTTGGCTTGAGGCAAGGTTGTGGGCTCTCGAATACTAAGAAGTCGAGGTAAATCGCTGTTAAGTCCCCTAATAAATGTATCGAGAGTTTTATCCCGATACGAGTTTGTCATCGTTCTTATGGACTCGTCGCCGAGATCCAGGCATGATATCTTATCTAGAATAAGTGAAAGGTGTTGATACTCCTTTTGATAAAAGGTCGGAATATCATCGCTACGCTGGGCCAACGCAGTCATTTGGTATTCGAGGGTACCGATATCCCTCTTATCCGAATAATGCATCATGAGGCATTTACGAATTTGGACCCAGTCGAGTGGAGTACTGTAAGACTCCAGAGCGGTGTCGGCATCGCCAACAATTTTACGTCGTATGGTATTAAGGATTGAAAAGTATTTAGGCGTGTCCTTCAATGCTTCATATGCTTTTAAAATTCTATCTACGCTCTTTCGCCAGGAGCTGAATTCTCCCGGTTTATCCGAAAATGCCCGTAGACATTTAACCATGTCGGGAATCCTGTCCAAGTCATTCATATTCACTGTGCTCAGGGCTACGTTACAATCGTGACCACTAAAATCAGTAACGTTAGGTTGGCTAATTCGGTAGAGCACCTCGCGCACAATGTTTCAACGAAGGTGGGGTTATTAGTAGCAGGGTTAGAGGCGACAGGATGTGTAGGATTTTCAGGATTAGTCCCTCCGTAATCTAGCCGGAGCTGGTTAGTTGTTCCACAACTGCTCTGCTGTACCTGGCTTTTTACTATTTTTTTATTACCTTTGTTCTTCAATATTATTCAAAAGAAGGAAAGTTCCCTCGCACAAATTATTGACTCTTTTAATTAATTAATCCCTAATCTCTTTAATAATTAATTCATGATTTAATACGTTTTTGCACATCTAGTATATGTTATAACTTCGTAGGGTATTTACCAATTTTTTTTCTTCTTATTTAGTAATAAATTCCCTTTGAACCATATGAATTCTTAATTTTCCTTTTTGCTTTCTAGCAATACGCTTGTTTCAATGATATTATAAAGAACCTTCTCAAAATCTTTCAATCAATTCTTTCGACAATACAATTTTTAAGTTTTCTTTTAACCAACATATTCAAATACTCAATAAATTCTCAAAGTTTATTCAATTATTTTTCCTTCTGGGAATTTATAATTAAAATTTTCGTTTAAATGCTTTCCAAGTTTCAACGAATTTTCTCTAATAATTTTCACTTTCTTTTTCCTTTTACAAATTTCACAGTAAGTTTATTTTTCTTTTACTCTTTATTATTTTTTTGTTTAGATTTCCCTAAATTTTTAATATTCACAAGATTAGAATGTTTCACTTTGTTAAGGATATCTTAAAAACTAGTCTTACATAAGAGTCCAGCGCTGCATGTGGGGTTTTCGCCGCTTCGGTGTTCGTCCTTTTCCCTCCTGGTACTTGGGTACCTCGGTCGTACTGCCTATTCCACTTCCCGGTGCCGCTGTAGACGCGTGGCCTTACTTGTTATTTTTCAGGCACTTTTAACGTTTTGTTATATACGTCACTCGAGTGGCCTTACTTTTTGGTTTCAGGCACTACTACTTTCCGACACTCGCGCTGGTCCCTGCTCGGGCGCCAGTTAACTTATTTCACATTTAAGTTTCCAAAAAAATATATTTTCGGGAGCTTAGCTCCTTTATTCATTCAACTTCAACTTAAGACTAACTTGCAAAATTTGTTATTACTTAAATCTAACTTGCTCTGCTACTCAGCTCTGCCACTGCCTCTGCTGTACTTTACTCACTTGACGATTTCCATCACTTGTTGCAGATGGCCTTTTGCTGACGATGCGCTTCTCATCAATTGTTGCATCACATTTGCTTATTTCCGAGTACTCGCTTGACGGTTTCCATCACTTGTTGCAGATGGCCTTTTGCTGACGATGCGCTTCTCATCAATTGTTGCATTCACATTTGCTTATTTTCAAGGAGTCATATTCGTACGTGGCTTTACTTTATTTACTTTTCTGTGGAATGTGGTGTCTTCTTGTAATTGTAAGCTTTGAATAAATATCTTTTGAATGTGTGTCGTGATAACATATATACCTATATGTACCATCATATATATATTGTATATCACCGATCTCTATGATTTTTTTACACAACATATATACTATATACGTAAGCAATCGGTGATATTTGAAGCTTATTGCTGTTAAAATGGGGTAGAAATTGCGAAAAGTTTCTTATCTGAACAATCGGTGTTGTATGAGATATATACTATATATACAACCGATCTCTATGAGTTTTTCAGACAACACTATATGCTATATCCGTAAGCATTCGGGAAAATTTGAAGCTTCTAGCTGTTAAAATGGGGCTGATATTGCGAAATATATATATATATATACCACCGATCTTTATGATTTTTTCAGACAAAAATATATGTTATATACTTAAGCAGTCGTTGAAATTTGAAGCCTCTCGCTCTTAAAATAGGGCTGTGATTACGAAAAGTTTTTTATCTGAACAATCGGTTGTGGGAGATATATACTATTTATACGACCGATCTCATCAATTTTTTCAGACAACAATATGTGCAATATACCAAATTATATGAGAAGTTTGAAGCTTCAATCTGTTAAATTGAGGAAGAGATAACAAAAATCCTCTTTTTATGAAAATCGGTTGTATGGAGGATATATGCTATAGTGTTCCGATCCGGCCGGTTCCGACAAACGTCTAATCGGACACCCAAATACACCCGCTCACAAAATTTTATCAAGATATCTCAAAAATTGAGGGCCTAGTTTGCATACAAAGAGACAAACGGACAGACGGACATGGCTAAATCAACTCAGCTCTTCATCCTGATTATTTCGGTATAATTAATTGTGGGTCTATCTATTTTCCTTTATGGACTTACAATTTTGGGTATCGTGACGAAATTAATATACCATTTCATTTTCATGAAAGGTACTTTGTGTGAGGATGTAATTGTGGTCTGCATGTAAAACTGTGACTACGAATCACGTATTTCAAAAATATATGACGTAGACGTACTATTTGAAGAAATTTGATGAATTTTGAAGCTTCTAGTCGTAAAAAAGGGGCAAATATGAGTATTTGTATGGGGTATATAATATATATACCACCAATCTCTATGATTTTTTCAGACAACAATATATGCTATATACGTAAGCATTTGGTGAAATTTTAAGCTTCTAGCTGTTAAAACGGGCAGAAATTGCGCAAAGTTTCTTATCTGAACAATCGGTGTATGAGATATATACTATGTATACCACCGATCTCAATGATTTTTTCAGACATCAATATATGCTATACACGTAAGCATTTGTGAAATTTGAAGCTTCTAGCTGTTAAAACGTGGGCCGAAATCGTAAAAAAAATTATATATACTATATATATCTACTATATATCATATATATCATTATTATATCACCGATCTCTAATGATTTTTTGACACACAATACATACTATATACGTAAGCAGTCGTGAAATTTGAAGCTTATAACTGTTAAATGGGAAGAAAATGTGGCGCAAAGTTTCTATATCTGAACATCGATGTATGATATATACTATATATACCACCGGTATCTATGATTTTCTCAGACAACAATAATAGCTTTACACGTAAGCATTGTGAAATTTGAACTATCTAAACGATTTTAAGATAAATATAAATAACAAGTAAGAACGGGACTGTCTTCGGCTGTGCCGAAGACTTCATACCTTTCATGAATGGGGCTGAACAATAATCTTATCCCGTTCGTAATCTCCGAATAATCGGATGTATAAGATAAGAAATATATAGTGAACAGATCTACATACCTTAACGATTTTTAAGATAAATATAAAATAAAAAACGGGTAGGTACTTTGTGTGAGGATGCAAAGTTTCAGGTTTTTTGTGGTCTGCGTGTAAAAACTATGACTACGAATCACGTATTTCAAAAATATATGACGAAAACGTAACTATTTGATGAAATTTGATGAATTTTGAAGATTCTAGCCGTAAAAAAGGGGTCAAAATGACAGTTTATATGAAGTATATAATATATATACGACCGATCTCTATGATTTTTTCAGACAACAATATATGCTATATACGTAAGCATTTTGTGAAATTTGAAGCTTCTAACTGTTAAAATGGGGCAGAAATTGCGCAAAGTTTCTTATCTGAACAATCGGTTGTATGAGATATATACTATGTGTACCACCGATCTCAATGATTTTTTCAGACATCAATATATGCTATACACGTAAGCAGTTGGTGAAATTTGAAGCTTCTAGCTGTTAAAATGGGGCCGAAATCGTAAAAAAAATATATATATACTATATATATATACTATATATACCATCATATATATATTATATATATCACCGATCTCTATGATTTTTTGACACAACAATACATACTATATACGTAAGCAATCGGTGAAATTTGAAGCTTATAACTGTTAAAATGGGGAAGAAATTGCGCAAAGTTTCTTATCTGAACAATCGGTTGTATGGGATATATACTATATATACCACCGGTATCTATGATTTTCTCAGACAACAATATATGCTATACACGTAAGCATTTGGTGAAATTTGAACATATCTAAACGATTTTTAAGATAAATATAAAATAAAAAATAGGTAGGTAATCTGTGTGAGGATGCAAAGCTTCACGTTTTTTGTGGTCTGCATGTAAAAACTATGGCTACGAATCACGTATTTCAAAAATATATGACGTAAACGTAACTATTTGATGAAATTTGATGAATCTTGAAGCTTCTAGCCGTAAAAAAGGGGTCAATATGACAGTTTATATGAAGTATATAATATATATACCACCGATCTCTATGATTTTTTCAGACAACAATATATGCTATATACGAAAGCATTTTGTGAAATTTGAAGCTTCTAACTGTTAAAACGGGGCAGAAATTGCGCAAAGTTTCTTATCTGAACAATCGGTTGTATGAGATATATACTATGTATATCACCGATCTCAATGATTTTTTCAGACATCAATATATGCTATACACGTAAGCAGTTGGTGAAATTTGAAGCTTCTAGCTGTTAAAATGGGGTAGAAATTGCGAAAAGTTTCTTATCTGAACAATCGGTTGTATGAGATATATACTATATATAGAACCGATCTCTATGATTTTTTCAGACAACAATATATGCTATATACGTAAGCAATCAGTGAAATTTGAAGCTTATAGCTGTTAAAATGGGGTAGAAATTGCGAAAAGTTTCTTATCTGAACAATCGGTTGTATGAGATATATACTATATATACAACCGATCTCTATGATTTTTTCAGACAACAATATATGCTATATACGTAAGCAATCGGTGAAATTTGAAGCTTATAGCTGTTAAAATGGGGTAGAAATTGCGAAAAGTTTCTTATCTGAACAATCGGTTGTATGAGATATATACTATATATACAACCGATCTCTATGATTTTTTCAGACAACAATATATGCTATATAAGTAAATATTCGGTGAAATTTGAAGCTTCTAGCTATTAAAATGGGGCTAAAATTTGCGAAAATATATATATATATACTATATATATATACTATATATACCACCATATATATACTATATATACCACCGATCTTTATGATTTTTTCAGACAACAATATATGCTATATACGTAAGCATTCGCTGAAATTTGAAGCCTCTAGCTCTTAAAATAGGGCAGTAATTACGAAAAGTTCCTTATCTGAACAATCGGTTGTGGGGGATATATACTATATATACGACCGATCTCATAAATTTTTTCAGGCAACAATATGTTCAATATACGAAAGTATATGGTGAAGTTTGAAGCTTCAATCTGTTAAATTGGGTAAGATATTACAAAAATCCTCTTTTTCTGAAAAATCGGTCGTATGGAGGATATATGCTATAGTGGTCCGATCCGGTCGGTTCCGACAAATGTCTAATCGGACACCCAAATACACCTGCTCACCAAATTTTATCAAGATATCTCAAAAATTGAGGGACTAGTTTGCATACAAACAGACAGACGGACAGACGGACAGACGGACAGAGGACATGGCTAAAACAACTCAGCTCTTCAACCTGATTATTTCGGTATACTTAATGGTGGGTCTATCTATTTTCCTTTAAGGACTTACAATTTTCGGTTTCGTGACGAAATTAATATACCATTTCATTTTCATGAAAGGTATAAAA
>JARSSU010015438.1:0-36980 GCA_029619165.1 Eurosta solidaginis | reverse complement strand
CACCTAGCGCCAGCCATTACGACGCACTTAATACATATCACGTTTATTGTTCGGGACGAATTCCTTATACTATCTCAGCTCTGTTTAGGTAAATGAGTATAAATCGAGCAGAAGACGTGTCATATATATTGAAAGCGAAAATTGGCCAATACGTTTCTTATTAGCGTCATATGATCAGAGAAAGCCAGTCATACTCGACTGAGGTACTTGTACGACCTTGAGATGGTGTGTCCAACTAGTGAGAATGAATTAAGGAACTCAAATAACTGACATTCATGTATAAGCGATTAAGTAGGCAGGCATAGTGTATATTTACATAACTATCATAACAAACAAATATCACACGCAAACATATTCGAGCCACTTGAATGAGACATGGTGCGATGTACGTAACTAATTCGTGTTGTTTTCTTACTTGTGTGTATGAAAGATGTTAGATCTATACAGAGAAGCTTTTCCATGGCAGACATCAAATCAGAGAACAAAACTTTTGTCTAAGCTTTGATGTTCTCTTGACCCAGTAAGTTGTAATTTTTCAGAAGCACCTTCGCTGCGTATAAGTAGCCCAGCCAACCAACACCCGCAGTCACACTCTGATTTAAAAGCTGCAGTAGCGGAACCTTGTACAATAGAGTTCAAGCCTTTCATAACACAGAGGTATCAAGCTCACCCATACGCTGTGTGCATGCTGAGTACTGAGCAGGCGAGAGGCTCTACTGGCCCCTGATAGCTGACGGACGGAGGAGTTGTTGACATGAGAAGTTCATAACGTGGTACGTATTAAATGTGTCCGGAGATGCGTCGGCGCTATTTTGGAACTATACTCGTCTATCAGTACGTAGGCATATGAACCACCAACATCGTTTTTAACTTTTAATTACTGTTAATTTTATAAAACTAGTTCTCTCAAACCTCGCAAAAATGTCATATAGCATATGTGATCGAAAGATAAGCAGTCAAGGGTCACATAGAAGTGAAAAAGAGGACAAAACCATATCACATAGTCCCTTATCAATATTGTCAGCTCCAGCAAATCTACCAATGTTACACATCTGTAAGCTCGAAGCAACTGCGCTCGGTTTGGATAGCACAAAGCATGTACCGACTTATTACAAGCCTCACTTCGCTACTGCAAATGGCTAGAGTATCACTGCAGCAGGTTTATTGAATGGAAATGTCATCCTTATGAGCAAAAGAACCCGATATCTTAATATAACAGTTGTGCTGACAAATCAAAATTGTTGGCCTAGGGTAAGGAATCTTCTCAAGCTTTTTCCAGGTGCATGACTGAGTACTGCACACACACATAGGCGGCCCAGGTTAGGTAGCTGCTCGAATAAATATCGCATTATATACTATTAAATAAATGGCGCAAAATTCTAGGGAGACGGAATAGCTTTCGGGAGTACAATCTGCTTCACTTCAAGCAAACACAGTTGGAAGCTGCGAATTTCTTTAACAAAAACTGTCCTGGTAGTTCAGGAACCCTACGATATATATATAGAAGCGACTATGAGGTGTTGTTGCTATACTTGAAATTGAAGAAAAGTTCTGACTAGCGGGACTGCGAACCGATCGATAGCCGAAGAGTTAAATGGAGAGTGTCTTTTAACCCGAAGAAGACCAACTGGACTGCCTAACCGCATGCAGTGTAATCAAAAACAAGTAAGGAAGGCTAAGTTCGGCTGTAGCCAAACATTGCATACTCAGCTGAGAGCTTTGGAGACAAAATTGTATTTTTCATGGATACATACAAATGGTAATACTAAAAAGTGAATGTAGGAAAATTAACCTAGGGTAACCCTGGATGTGTTTGTATGACATGTGTATCAAAGGAAAGTATATTAAAGATGTATTTTAAATGGGAGTGACCTTAGTTGTATGATTTGAAGGCGTTTCTCGATATATCAACCAAATGTGGACCAGGGTGACCCATGAACATCATCTGTCGGGTACCGCTAATTTATTTATATATCTAATACCACGAACAGTATTCCTGCCCATGATTCCAAGGGCTTTTGATATCGCCCTGCAGAGAACTTTGTCATTTTATTCTACTCAATATGGAAGGTGTCACACCGATTGCAAAGTTTTCCTACAGCTATATTGGCGCCAAAAAACCATCCCAAGTACCATGTTTCATCCCTTTTGCGTATCTATTATAGAATTATGGCATTGTTTTAATTTTTCGAATTTTCTTCGTAGCGAAAAAGTGGGCGTGGTCATAGTCGGATTTCCGCATTTGTAATACCAAGATAAATTGAGTTCAGGTAATACTTGAACTAAGTTTAGTAAAGATATATCGATTTTTGCTCAAGTTACCCTAGTTAACGGCCGAGCGGAAGGAAGAAAGTCGACTGTGTATATAAATTGGCGTGGCTTCAACCGATTTCGCCCATTTTATAGAAAAAAGTTTTCGTCATAGAGGCTATGCTCTTACCAAAATTCATAAGGATTGGTAATTTTGGTTCGACTTATGGCATAAAAGTATTCTAACACAAATAACTGAAAAAGGGAACCGCACCGCCCATTTGAAATTTTCTTTTATTTTTATATTTTGTTCCACAATATCATTACCGGAGATGAATGGTGACATAATTTACTTATATACTGCAAAGATACTATATATATATATTGACTTACAAATGTTTTTTTTAAACAAGTGAGGCGTGTTCGTGATATGATTTTGTTTAATTTTTATTAGAACACATATAGTAATAGGAGTAACGTTCCTGCCAAATTTCGTCCATGATATCTTCAACAAATGCCAAATTACAGCTTGCAAAACTTTTAAAATTATCTTCTTTTAAACTAGTCGGTGTGCCATTCTCCAAAATTTTACTAATTTTCTATTTTGCGTCATAAGGCTCACCACTCTACCAAGTTCAAGTTCATCGCTTTATCCGTCTTGGTAATGTGAATTATGCCGCTTTATCATGGTTTTTGCGAATTTTCGATATCGAAAAATAAAAGTGGGCTGCGTGGTTATGTCTGATTGTCGTTCATTTTAAATAGCGATCTGAGATGAGCGCCTCGGAATTCTTACATACCATTTTTCATTAAGATACCTCAAAATTACTCAGTATCGCGTTTACGGACGACTGACGTGACGGACATGGCTAAATGAATTCTTTGTTTTCTTTCGCCCAGATCATATTTGACTTATTATAGAAGTCTATATCTATATCGATTAGTTATGTCGTATACGGAGTACGTTATGCGAACAAAATTAAAAAGCACTCATGGTGGGGACTCAGTTAGGCTCAGTATTCTCACTAAACGTCATGGTTAACAATTTTTAGTTTCACTCAAAAATTTTTGTTAATTTTTAAAAATATTACCAAATCTGTATTCCAGTTATGTGCTCCAATGTGCCTATTCCTATAAGCGGTGCCTTGAAATGCTCGCTTAGACCGTAGAGAGCTTCAGTTAAGAAAACTTCGTTGATCACGGCGTCAAACGTTTGATTACTCGCCATAAGCTCTTTTTACGCTACGCTCTTCTAGAATGAACGTGAGAGAGCCAAGCATGCCCTCAGTGAAATTCGAAGTGATTTTGGAAAACGCTTTTTTCAGCTCTACTCTAGTAGATCTTTCATGCTTACTGTAAATATAAATATTTTTTTATCATCAGTCCCATTTACATATATCTGCTAAGATAACTGAAAAGTTGTTTACAAATTTTTCTACTCATAAATAGTTGATATCGCGGTACCTGAAATATTTTTACCTAGCATTTAGTTAGCTTGGTTTGTTTTTGTATGTACATATGCTTGCATGCATAGTATGTAGGGTATGTCAGTAACCGAATCTGTAAGTCATAATGTTCGTCGATATCCTTGGACAGTAGTTTGCTAAGTTTTAAAACTTTGCGCTCGAATCCAGGCCGATGACTATGTTATAAGTTCATAGTGTGAGTGACATATGGTCGTAAGACATAAGGTTGCAGTTTGAACCTAGACCGACCAAAAATTGCTCATGAAGCGTCAATAATAAAACTCTTGCGTCAAGCATCGAGCTTGTCTCTTCAATTTTCATCGTGCGTACTTTTAAATTTTTCTTAAAAATTAGCGGGACGCGACACTACTGTTTAAGCCGCCTCCGAACGCGCATGCGCAAGGCTAGATGAGTTTTCACTGAGTAGCTTTTCATTCATGCAGAAGTACACTCGTTGGTGGAGTGCTTGCCAAACACTGTGCCGAGGGGAGGGGCGTACCCCACCTCACAGCAGTATGCTACTGAGATATGTTGTCCTCTTAGAAACAATTGTCATTCTATTGAAAAACAGTTGGTTTCTTACTACTAAAATTATTGATGTGTGCATTTTTTATTTCCCGGCGTGAACACGATCTCGTCCGTGTGTGTAGACGGAGCACGCTATCACCCACGACAACACGGCGCTGGTCGCATTCTGTCGTATACATAATGTGTTACTGTATATTTACTCACCATCGATTACTGCATTCCTATTCCTATTTCAGTAGTCATGATAATTTTGTTCAATGGTTGTCTCAAAGGAAACGCGAAATGACCGTGAACATCGTGACTCTACGCGCCACATTCTTTCATCACACGTTCGAACGGACGAATGAATGTGATTTAGCTTGTCGTAGGAAGTATGCCTGTATATATGCGATAGGCTTGAACATGCTGCGTACTACACTAATAGCAATGAAAATAAAATCTACAAGAATGCCAGTCAATACATGCATATATTAACATATATATACGACAAACAAAAAACGTGTATAGTTTTATTAACTTAAGTAAATTGTTGTGATCGCTTAGGAGCTTTGTAGTTGACTGTCATTGGTTATTAAATGGCACTTCGTTCTATAGTGCCGGCCATATGTAATAATTCGTTTTACTAACTTTTTTGTGATTTTTGTGTCTCAATGTAAAGCCCGTCACATTAGCAGTTTTTCAGATAGATTAGTATTAACTGCAATCTAATGCATGATGAGTAGATTGTACGTATTTTTATGGAGAACTGGGCAGAGATTGAGACGACCTGGCGCCATCTGACATGATAACTAGCAGGCCAACTTGCAAATTTTGTTGCAGCAACAGCATAAGAAGGAGTACTTGACCTTTACTTTGGCTAAGGGTGCTGCAAACTTTGCAATTAAAATTATCTTTCCCACATCGTTGGTAACTCTTTTCACTAGAACAATTTTTCGCAACTAAAAACTGCAAAAGTACGTTTGCAAATATTTTTGTTGTATGTGTAGCGGAGAATGTTTAAACACAATGTTTTGCGCGAAATTTGTATGTGAATGGGCCAAGGCGAATATAAACGTTCATTGCATGAAGTTCAGTCATATATGTAACGATTTTAATCTGTAATTCGCTTTAGTGTGCAATCTTCTGCCACGTTCCGTATTCGCTAAACTGTTGAATAAATAACTCCAATACTTGAATACTGGAAACAGAGGGCATATTAAAGTACTTCCAGCACTAACACTTATCCTTGTTTGCAACTAGCGGATGAATAACCAAACTGATTGATAGCTCAAAAATAATACGAGCTATGGCTCGCTAGATAGCGTCGTAATCGAAACTGCTTAATAGCTCGTCAAACCAACGTGAATTCCAGCAGTCTCTCTCTTCTCTTCCTCTCTCTCTCTCCTCTTACTACACTTGCTTGACTGTTTGCTGGCTAACTTGCTCTTGCTTGTTCTGGCCTTTTATACTCTCTCCTCTGATTTACACAACGTTCGCATCTCTTCCTAGGCGCGTTTCCCCAAGAACTCTCCTAGTTGCCATCAGCTCTCAAACTGTTCTCAGCTGTAACGTTACATTGAATTGCACGATTATATAGCTTCATCTCTCATTGCACATACTTTACTAGGGGTCTGCATCAGATTATATGCATGTGTTTGTGCAGTATGATTTTTCTCTCCGCTGCTATTCTTCTCCTCTCTGTCTCCGCTGCTCGTATACGATCATGGCTACATATGTGTAGACAGCGAATAGTGTTCGCTTTATGTGAATACTATAATGATATATGATCTATGGATGTGCATGATATCACTGTTTAAGAAGCATAAGCTTAGAGATAGCAGAACTTAGACAGAAACCCATCCCACTTAGTAGTTTTTGCTATAATTCGTACCAAACCTAAACTGCGAACACACATGCCCTCCACCTAAGTCTGATTCATGCCCGATCAGACAAGTCTCTCGCTGACAAAGCGCTGCTAGCCTGTTCCAATGGACCACTTCATTTTGGTTCGTGGTTACCGATTTGGGTTGTATGCGGTATCACTACATCGTTGATTCGTTTTAATCACACTGTATGGGCTTCAATTACACTGCAATTTCGTCCGGGGACAAACCTTTTTTACGTTGGCCGCCCCATCAATCTCCTTCCTGAAAACCTTCACAAATTAATTGCTTTGATCGTATCTGGCTTTCATCTGTCACTCATAATCTTTGTTCGTTTCCTTAACAGCATTAGGTATTTCTCTTAGCTCTTCTCCAAATCACTAGTGGATTTCTTGACATTTCTCTCTTCCGCATTGGCATCTAATCCAAACTTCAAATCAGCTCGCAGTCTAAGGTCGCATTGCCAAAAATTGACTTTAGCAGGAGTTTGGCCGTCGTCTCATGCACTGTCTGATTGTAAGGCCATCAAGAATAATGTATGTGGGTATCCCCACTCTTTATGGTAATTGTTCTACTACTTTCCTTAAGTGCTCCTCCAATGTGTCTATTGAATCGTTCTGACCATACCATCGGATTGAGGACGTATGCAGAGTTGTGCCGTGTTTCTTTTATTTATTCGATTTCGCCATGATGTTACAACACATTTTGCCTGAACACAGCTGATCGAATTCCTGCCTGGGTGAGATGTAACTCACGTACTACTCTACTCCATTGGTACACACGCAACAACCATCTTGCACCCAATCTGTATTATAAACGGACAGCACTTCGCTACTGTTCTGTTCTTTCTTGCTTCGATCTTTGGTTTGGGATTAAGTATACGTCTGGGCTCTGCCTCTGTCTGTGGGCATTTACTGAAATAATCGATAACCATCCAGTGCGTATTTGCTTCCGTGGTGTGATCGTAGGAAATGGACTGCGACCAATCCATGGCGATCCTGTCAATGGTGCACAACCTGAAATGCATCTACTTCATCTGGCTCATGACTTCGTGTTTAGGCCCTCAGCTGTGTAAACTCTCGCAGTTGGCAGTTCAGCTCACAGTGACAGAAGACTGACGGCAACCATACCCATAGAATCTCGCTTAAGCTTTCGCGAGCGTCTTCGTGATTCTAAAGATGACCTCAGACACTTGGACATCATGCAGCAGCTCGTTGAGCTCGTCAGGAATGATCCCTCTATTCTGGGAACAACCTATCCGTTCTTCTTGTTGCACTTACCATCTCACTGTTCCCTATCACTCGAGTGCAAGGCACCGGATATCATGCCCTAAACCTGTTCCACTGTGCCAATGTATGACTCGCATGGGACTCTCTGTGGACATCTCTTCTTACTGTTTGGTCCTTTTGTTGTCGTTACGAGCTCCTTGCATAACACACGTCATTCACTCTGTACCTGCTACGAGTCATTAGCCGGACCATCTATAATGTTCTTCTTAGCCTCGCGGACCTTCTTTTGAACAGTGCGTTGTCATTCCAAACTACATGTTCTTCATGACGTAACATCAGCATTTCCCATGCGGGTACTTACTACTTTTCGTTTTCATGCATCAATGGAAAAGTCATGGTCTTTGTAGTCGCTCGATCCACCGTGCCAATTGTCCTCCCGGATTACGACTGCATGAGCCATCTTCAACGCTGCGTGATCTGTCCGTGACGCGGAATCGCTGGACGTAGAGTATGTGGAATGTGTATATGCACTCTACTCCTACCATACCAACAGCTCTCTCTGTATAAACGCATAGTTCCTCTCTGGTTTTCCAATTGAACGGCTGTAATATGCAACTACCTTCTCCTGTCCATACGACCGCAGTTGTGATTAAAACGCCTGCCTATAGCATATCCTGCTCGCACTCTGTATCTCAGAATAAATGCATGCGGCTGCCTGGAATCGGAGCTGATGCTCAACATGTGGGGTCAGTGCACCAAACGCTCATTCCAATGTTTGGAACAGCTACTTCTTGCTCCTTCTTATCCATTCAAAAGCTTTTTATCTTTCTCTGTTAGCTCGTGGAGACTAGGGCGACGCTGGCAAAATTGTGGTACATATAATTTTCGCTGGCTTTGGTGGTAACTATTTACACAGCCACAAGGAAACACTTCTCAATTCATGCAGATATGTGTGTCTCTTGGACAATCCTTTACACTGCCTCTATCCTCTTTTCACTATCGCTGTGCAGATGCCGCTCTGTCCGTTACTTTGTGACCCAAAGTTTACTTCTTTTTTAACAGCAGCACGCACACTTGTTATGGGATTTTCTTCTACTTCAGACCCGCACGCCAGCTCTCTCTCGGAAACTTCCAAACTTCTCCAAGTCTATAAGATGTTCATCATCAAAATTCTTGTAGCCCCTAATACGATGATGTCGGCCAGGTACACCACGCATAGCTTTCCAATGTAGTCCACTTCAGTAACCTGCGTCTCATGTCTTCGCATCGAAAAGTAGCTGGTGACATTACAAAGGCCAAAAGGCATCACTGTAAATGCCAAAGACACATCACCGACACTGAAGATCTTCCTCCTTCACCTCAACTTGCCAGTAGCCGCTTTTCAAGTCCAGTGTGGAAAACCATTTCGTACCAGAGAGCGAGCCCATAGTGTCGTCAATTCTTGGCAATGGGTAGCTATCCTTTTTCGTAACGTGATTCAACTTCCAGTAGTCCGCGCAAAACCTCATTTTTCCATCCTTCTTCTTTACAAGTACTACCGGTGAGCTCCAGGGACTAGCTGATGGTTCGATGACGCCGCTGTGGCACATTTATTGTATAATTTGACTTCCAACTTCCCGCTTCGCCAGTGGAACACTTCGTGGAACTTGACGTATCGGCCTCGCGTCTCCAGTGTCGATTTGATGTTTTACAACATTGGTGCGGCCTGGTTTGGAACCAGCCTGGTCAAATATGTTTGCGTACTTTAGGAGCAGTTGCTTTGCCTTACTCTGATAATCTTCCTTTTTCCCCTCCGTCCATGCCGTGATGTCATTTGAAAGATCAGTATTACTAGCTGAAACGTGTTCCTGGGGCTGTTCACAGTTAATAACTACTTCAGCCTCTTGGCATCTTCCCAAAATAGCTCCTTTAGTCAGTTTGAGAGGTGTCTTGAACTAATTGAGTACTCTTACCGGAATACGTCCACCTTGTTTTGTCATAGCCAGGGGTTTTCCTACAAGTATGTTCAGTGCTGATTTGTTTGCTGCTTCGGCAACTCACAATTTGTTTGTCCAACAATCTCCATCAACCTTTGCCCAGATGACTGCTCCGGATTTTGGTGGTATTCGCTGACTCTCTTCCACCAGCACTCGATCTTGATGCCCTGGTCGATTAACCCTAGTTCGACCGCCGCGTCACCGGGGTGACTATTTAATATTCTCCCCTCAAAAAACATATTTCTAATACATTTTTTTAACTGATTTTCCGTAACATCCTAAGTTAATGAATTTTAAGCAGAAAAAATACAAATAAGGTTTTATAATTTTAGTCATAGACAACTGTAACGGTTTGAAAACTTTTATTCTTTTGTTGGCCGACGTAGTCACCCATGTGACCATGAGTAAATACCAATTACAAGCAAGACATGTACATATGAAAATATTATTGGTATATCGTTTATGAGAACAGAGTTTCATAAAAAATAGCAACTTTATTCGCTGCACTGAACACATTTGACAATGGGCTGAATATGCTCCTGGCACACTGGCTTTTTACAAACTAAGCAAACTTTCCGGGAGTTCCGTTGTCTTTTATTCACTTGTTGGCAAACATGACACTTGCCTTTGATTTTCATTCGACCTGTTTCGTCACGTTGCTCAATTTGCAATTCCGATGCAAAGGGCAGAGATAAACGGGTATTCAGAACATCCTCCATAGCGGTACGTACGTGATAATGCTGCAGGATTCGCGGGTTTGATGCTCGCCGATTGACAGCCTCAGTGACCAATTCACGAGAAAGTTCTTTTAGATAAGTTCGACGGCTGATAAGAACACGGCTCGTTACATAATTATCCCTATAAATAATGTGTCCACCTAGTGCCATTACATCCAACATATTGAAAAATAGAGCCAATGGCCACCGGTGCGACTTTCTTTTGCATGTGTAAATTCCGAGCATTTGATCCATTGTATCGACACCACCTTTTGTACGATTGTAGTCGAGAATTCTTTCAGGTTTGTTTGAAGCAGAATCGATTGATGCATTATTGTGCAAGGTAGAGAGCAAAAAAACATTTTTGTTGGCTTTGGCTTTGTAACTCAGGAGGACAGTTTCATTGCGGAACGCAAACTTAGATTCACCCAGAGGCACAGATTTATCAAACTGCAGCTCTCTAGGAATGAAGCGCTTGTTTTTACGGACAGTGCCAACTAAGCTAAGCTTGATGTTCTTTAGCTCATAGGCAAGGTGCAATGAAGTGAAGAAGTTGTCCGTGGTAACATTTCGTCCACTATTTTTCCATGTTTGCACCAACTCAAGCACAATTTTTTCACCTAAATTAGAAGCTGTTGCCTGCCCAAGTTGCCGCCCTAAATACAATATACCATGCAAGGGATAGCTGGTTTCTGCATCACACGCCCAAAATATTTTTATGCCGTATTTTGCTGGTTTTGAGGGGATGTATTGACGGAACGCCACTCGACCACGAAATAGATAAAGTTGCTCATCAATAGTTATATCACTGTGGGGTCGATAATGCTTCCGCATGTTTTCGTTCATAAGCATCCAAATTTCCGATATTGGAGCTGCTTTATCAGCTTCCTTTCGAGCCTCACGTGTTCTATTATCATCAAAACGAATAGTGCGAAGAATAGCTTTGAATCTATTTCTGCTCATCGCAGCACGGTAGAGTGGAAATGAATAAGAAGCCCATAACTCATCAATCGTCTCCATGCTGGACTTATGGACACCACAAGCTAATAAAATTCCATAAAATGCATCCATTTCAATACTGTCAGTTTTTTCCCGTACTTTTGGGGGCGACTCTTGATGTTTGTCGTTCCATATTTGGGCCAGCTTCTCGCCTTTTCTGTTTGTGTTTCGCACTATTATATCCTTCATAACGTCGGAAAACAACAAATTAAACGCATCCAAGCGGCTCATAGCTCCTTGGCAAGCAGGCCCACCTAAACATAATCAAAAGCAAATAAATAATTATTTGCACATAATATTCTACTTCATTGGCTGACCTCTTTGTCTAAGTATATTGTGGCTACGAGTTTGACCTGTTGGTGATGGATTCTGAGACCACTGAGTTCCATCGGGCGCTTCATACACTAATTGCGACCCAATAATATTAACCGTAGTACTTTCTATTTCTTCATCGCTTTCTGGCTCGCCTACTTCGTCAATCACATCCCCTGTCTCAGCATCCGATGCAGTTTCGCCACCTGGTAGCCATTCATCACCTTCGCCATCGTTGCCATCGCCAAATTCAACGTCATCGTCATCATCAAGAAGCAGCGTCTCAATAACCGCATCCGATAATGCTCTATATAGCATTAATATATAGTACATATTTTCACCTAAAATGTAGATATGTACCTTCGATTAACGATGCGCTGTAGTCCGTTGTGGTTGGAAACCGCTCTTTCTGTGTCAATTTCAATTCCACTTTCCGGATTTTCATCTTTACTGGTTGAACTGGTTGCATTTTCGTATCTTAAACGCTTAGAATCACTCATTTTCAACAAATAAGGAACTGGATTAAATTTTTCTCAAACTGGATTCAATCTTTCACAACTGCACTAAACAAGAACTATGAATATAATCAGCTGAATGTTGTTGAATATAATCAGCTGTTAATGTTGCCAGATGCCCATTTTCATTTAACACCAGTTTTTTCTGAAGTTTGTTCCCTGCTTTTAAGCTGAATTTTCATTTTATTAAAAGTCACCGGGGTGACTGGGCGGCCAAAATGAGTTGCAAAAATCTTCGGCCGAATGAGGGTTAAGAAGTCCACTCAAATTGTGATTTTATCAACAATTCCTGCCACTATAAAATTGTGTAGTACCGTGACGTTCCCAATTGCTACTTCACATTCTACTTCTCCAATTACCTGGGTGTCCTCTCCCGTGGCTGTACGTGATCTTGCTCCAAGCAATGGTCTTATCTTCTTGTTGACTAAATCTGATCGAATGGTGAAATGGGATGCACCCGTATCTACAGTCAGTAAACGTTCCTTTCCATCCACATGTCCTCCGACAATAAGATTGTTTGACCTTCTTCCAATCTGCGAGATAGAGATTATGGGGCATTCAATTGAGGGAGCCAGCTGTCGCCCCTTGAGGCTAACTCTTTTTAGTTTAACGATTGAGTGGACTTGGAGATTTGCTCATCTCCTTCAGCTCTGCGTTTACGACCACCCACATTGTTGGAACTGTTAGGGTTGGTGTTGCAATGTCGTGCAATATGACCTGGGTTGCCGCACTTGAAACATTTAATAACTCCGGCATTTTTCTGTTGTGATCCCTTCAGTGCTTCCAAAATTGTGTCTACCCAATCTGGTCTTTCCACTTCCACACGATGAGCTTTGTATGCTGGTTTACTCAATAGTGAGGCGGTTTCCTGAGTCAATGCATGTGATACCGTCTCTGCAAATGTTGGCTTTGGGTTTGCTTATGTGGCTCGCTTCGTTTCGATGTCCCGTATGCCATTTATAAAGCTCTGAATTTTTACTCTTTCGGTGTATTCCACGGGTGCGTCGGCATTCGCCAAATGTGCAACCCTTTCGACATCTGACGCAAACTCCTGCAAAGTCTTATTAGCTTATTGGTAGCGGTTTTGCAACTCTATTTGGTCTATCTGCTTCTTGTGTTCGCTTTCGTATCGCCTCTCTAGAGCGTTCATCAATGTTTCATAGTTGTTCCGCTCTCCCTCGGGAATAGTCTGTAGGATTTCAGCAGCAGATCCTTTCAATGCCACGAATAGTGCAGCAACTTTATCTTCCGCACTCCAGTTGTTCACTGCTGCGGTCTTCTCACACTGAATCTTAAACACCTGGAAAGGAACAGAGCCGTCAAAAGATGGAGTTTTTACCTTCATATTGCTTGCTGAAACAACTGGGCGAATTAGTTGCAACTCCTGTATACGACCTCTCAAAGCATCTACCTCCGCCTCGAATTTTTCTTCAAACTGCGTTATTTTATCGTCCATACGCGCTTCGAGTTGTGCAGAGATCTGCGATGATACCTGTACTGAAATCTGTGCCGACAATTCGGATATTCGTGCGTCTTGTGCTTCAGTTTTAGATGTTATTTCTGACAGTATCTCTGAGATACGTGTCTCTTGTGATTCCAGTTGGGATGCCATATATGTCTTTTGCTCTTCCAGTTGGGATGCCATATATGTCTTCTGCTCTTCCAGTTGTGATGCTATATATGTTTTCTGTTCTTCCAGTTGTGATGAAATTTGCAACGACATTGATGTTGCTGTCGATTTTTGTGCAGATATTGCAGCCAATATCATGTTCAAGTCTGTGCTGGTAACTGTCTGCGGTGTTTCATTTTTCGCTTCAATTTTGCTTCAGGATAAAAGACATACTCGTCCACATCATTTCTTTCTGCTTCCATTGCCTCTCGTAGCCGTGCATGAAGTTCGAGATTAACGCCGCTTGTATTCAATCCACTGCTCTCACACTCCTTCTTTAGTTGCTGGATCTTCAATTCACTGAGCTTTGTCATGTCCTTGTTGTCCTCTGGAATTTATTCAACAATTCCTCTTCTGACACCAATTGTAACGATTTTACTGTAATTCCCTTTAGTTGCAATCTTCTGCCAACGTTCGTAACGCTAAACTGTTGAATAAATAACTCCAATATTGAATAATGGAAAAATGGCCTTTATTAAAGTACTTCACAAATACCACTTATACTTTGCAACTAGCTGGATTAATAACCAAACTGATTGATAGCTCAAAAATAATACTGCTATGACTCTCAACTGAATTCCAGCGCCTCTACATTTGCTGCCTTTTATACTCTCTGATTTCAACGTTCGCATCTTCTAGGCGCTTCCAGAATCTACTAGTTGCCATCAGCTCTCAAACTTCTCAGCTGTAACTACAATTGCACGATTTTATAGCTTCTCTCATTGCATACTTTCAGGAGTCTCTCAGATAAATGCATGTGTTTGTGCATTGATTCTCCGTTGCTCGTATACGTACATGGTAAATATGTGTAGACGCAATTATTGTTTCGTTTATGTAGATACATAATGATTGATCTATGGATGTGCATGATATCACTGTTTAGCATCGGCTTAGAGATAGCAGCACCCCTTAGTTTTGCTAATATTCGTAACAATATTTATAAACGCAACATCTTGTTTGATTGTGGCGATGTTACTGGAATGCATATGCTTGTTTTAAACGCATCGATATGAAAAATTTTATTGTGCCGCGATCTTTAATGCGCGATTTCCACGCCATGAAAGCTCACTACATATTTAGTATATATTGGTTGTTTAAAAAATTCTAGCAGCCAAGTAATTTTGACACTTTTATCTCTTATCTGGTCGAGTTGAAAATGCACAAAAAAGAACAACTGTGTTCAAATATAATTGCAAAGTCCTTTTAAAAACTAATAAATGTAATTCGCGATAACCTGCGAACAGATTTTAGGATGAGATTGTCTTCCAATTTGCGTCGTGCTCCTTTTAATTTTTCTTACATATTGGTGGGACGGCACCTATTTGTTTTATGCCGACACCGAACGGCAACTGCAAGGCAGATGAGTTTTTCACTAAGAGCTTTTCATGGAAGAAGTACACTCGTAGTGCTTGCCAAAGACTGCTGAGAGGCGACCCCGTTAGAAAAAATTTCTTCTAATTGAAAAAATTTTTTCTAAAATTTTGATGTTGTTTTGCCCGGGGCCGTGAACTCAGGATCTTCGGTATGGTAGATGAAGCACGCTACCACGCCACAGCGGTGGCCGCCGGAAAAAAGTCAAATAGTTCCATGAGAAACTAGAGGTCGCCAGAGCCTCGCCAGTTAAATATTTGTATGATACTTTCATATTTGTAACAGGATTCAACTCGGGTAGGTGAGGTTGACAATTGGTGTTGAGGAAGCTGTAAGGCTATAAATCCTCTTACAATTCCATTGATATCATAAAAGTAGATCATAGAAGTATAAAAAAAGTTATAGAAGTATGAAAACTCTAGGCATGAAGATTACGGTGCATGTTACAGCAGCGAGGAAAGCAAAGTATTTCGATTTTTCAAAACGCCAGCTTGCGAACAAAGACGAAACGATGGAAAGAAAGCGATGGGATTGTATTAACAAAATTACCTCGCCTGCCTAAAATAATTTTGATCTGAGTATTTACAAACGTGCTCGGTTGTCTCCAAGAGCTATTCCCATTCCAATTAAACCGAGTCCTTCAAGTTGGACACAATTAAGCTAAATACCATTTATGTTTCCGAATTGGAAACTCAAACAGAAAGCCTTTTCCAAAGGAGAAAACATGTAAATTCGAAATAAGGCTCTAGTAGTTTTGGAAGTGGAAAGATAATTGATGAGGAAAAGCATAAGTCGTTGCAATGGACAACGGCTTTACCGGTTTTGTAAACAGATATGTTTTATTTTTATCAAATTCCCTTTTTAATATAATGTCAGATGGACTAATGTAACTTGAGTTTGGTTGTATTGAAACAAGTAGGGTGGGGTTTTGAAGTTCTCATATTCTTTTATTGTAGTCACAAATAATACATAAGGTAAAATGCAAAAAAAAACAGAAGTGTTAAAATGCTACATGCACCCAATAGGGTTAATTCATTTGTTTATATTTGTTTAGAATAATAGAGAATAAGAAAAACATATTTAACCAGAGAATTCAACTGTCAATCGCGCATTGTTAAATTTACCTTTAATAACATTATCAACCAAGAGAGAGCAGTGCAAAGCAGAGAGTGATTATTGTCTAAATAGCATACATACTGGTACATACATATGAACATTAGGCTGATTCAAAATAATTCAATAATTTTTAATTTCAAAAATCATGTTTTATTACCCCGCTTATTGTATGGGAATTTATGTTGTTCTTCTTATTTAAAGTTTTTAAGGACAAATGTGTAGAGAATTTAGCGTTCCTGAACTGTGTTTTTTTGCACAAACTTTGCTTGTATCAAATTGTCAAATGAAAATTTTTAAAAACAATACAATCATTAAAATACATTGATATATATATGGCCTGGAAAGCCGGGTATAAATTTCGCTATTATTTTATGAAGCTTTTTTTCGCAAAAAGTGATAAATTTACCATAGAATAAATCATGGTGTTACAGGTGTTGTCAAATTACTCACGTTTGTGAGCTGAATATTAATAAATGGCATAAATAGTAACTCCAAAATAAAGGAGGAGAAAAATGTAGTTGGAATGCTGCTTTTCAAAAGAATTGAATGATAGATGAAATATTTCCCCTCTATGCGATTGTCGGTCGGAATAAAATCGACAATTTGTCGATTTCATCGCTTCCATTTAATTTTGTAACTATGTATGTATGTACGTAAGTTAATCGCAAAATCTTTGGACCATTATATACAGTTATCTACAACGGAATATATTTTGATATTTTTTTATTATTCCGCTGTACATAACATATTTTTTATCAACGAATGACCGGCAAACGAGTTAGTCTTTACTCTAACGGATAATTAAATCACCTCAAAGGATTCTCTAAAATACTTAGGAGAGCTCGTTGACTCTAAGTTTACTTTCAAATAGCACTTCAGAGCGATGGGAGATAAAATTACCTAAGTTAAAAGAGCACTTATGGGAATAACGCCTAACATTGGTAATGCGAGCGAAGCTACCTGTCAGCTTTTGTCCACACTAACCAGCTCGATATTACCATACGCAGCACCAGTGTGGTACGGATATAAACTGACCCATCAAAAAGATATATTAGAAGCATACCGACTTGCAGCTATAAGAATAGCAAGTGCTTATCGAACGGTGTCCGACGACGCGATCCTGGTCCTAACCCGGAAAATCCCAGTGGACTTACTGGCAAGCGAAATGGCCGATATGGAGCGATCATCTGAAGACACGTTAGTTTGGGACGTAGCTCAATTGAGTGAGCGGAACCACGGCGAACTGAACGATTAATTCGACACTGACATAAAATAGCGGGAATCTGGACGCAAGGACAACAGTGGGCTCTTAAAATACGAGAAATATGGAACGCCACCCTGAAGTAATGCGAAAGTGGTACTGGGGTGGGCGAAGGTTCCAAAACTGGGGCTGTTTTCTAGTCTAAGGACACACGGTTGCTGCGACGGCAGCAATTTTGCTGCATTAGTAATTTTGACAAAAACAGAAAAAAGGATAATCGATTATCGCTAAGCGATCAACTATCTACTGCGACCGACACTCGCGAATGGGGGAAACAACTCGAAACATAAATGAAATATTACGAGCCGGACCCATGCGCATCTTGCGCAACAAATATATAAGTCTTTTATCAAATATCAACCGAAATCAACTGTTCTATCAGTCAATTTAAACTTACAAGTTGTGATGCCATCTGGCGTATGATAGCCGGTAATGCAGTGCAAATATTCACAATAGTATCAATTGATGGTTTTATGAGCAAGTTCCTTTTTCGCTCTTATTTGGAATCCAGATCTCCATGCCATAATTGATTGATATAATAGCTGATTCCTTGAACTTTATATTGGTTGCGCAAGATGCGCACGGGTCCGGCTCGTATCTACTAGTTAGGCATTAATAGCTTCCAACTATACGCTTTTGTTTGTTGAAACAATTTAGAAGCTCTCTGTCTTTTCACTTAAGCTCGCTAAAGCAGTTACAAAATAGGTGAGTAGCAAGGCACTGTTAAAATCATATAATATGCAGTAAAAAAAGTACACTAGTATAGTATAGATTGTGTGGGATATTAAATATATGTATATGACCGATCCTGGCTATTTTTTCAGACACAAGGCTTTCCATATACGACATCTTTTGGTGAAAATTTAAGCTTATAAAAAACCGTTGTATGGGAGATGTTTCTGATGTTTTCCGATGTTTTTTAGCTAATCATTTCATATTGAGGTTTGCTCCAAAGCAGTAGAGGTATTTGCAACATTGTAAAGTTTCTTTGACGTGTCAACATATAAAAATAAGCCCTATTAAGTAAGTGAGTAAATAGTAGTGAACAGCGGAGGCATTGTTAAATAAAGCGCTGCTAAAAATCCAATGTAACTAGGCTCTGTTGATGCGTACCTGTAAATATACCACACAATTTGGATCAAAAAATATGCTTTGTGGATTGCATTCCAAAAGCAATAGATATTTAGCACTACATTCTCCAAAAAATTATATACGGCTTTGCACTTGCTACGTCATGGCAAATACGCAATGCGTTGCAAGCATGTGATATACGTTATATATATGACCGATCTCTATGATTTTTTTAAACAACATTTTTTGTAATATATGTAAGCATATATGAAATTCGGAGCTTATATCTGTTAAAATTGGGCAGAAATTACGAAAAGTACCAAAAAGTACCGTTATATACCATCAAGTGCAAATGGTCTTGCATCGTTTCATAGCAAAATTTCATTGAATACCATTTGCAATGCAACAACAAATACATGCAAATGCAACTGTTAACAATAGTAAGTGGGCACAGCTCTTGAAATGCAATCCACAAACAATCGAAAAGCTGGTATTTTGTACAAGAACACTTTCGGTTAGATTACGAACTGTCGCAATAGAGGTTTTTTTCCAATTTATAAAAGGAATTCTTATGTAAGATCTCAGATTTTATAACATTGCATACGAATTCGTTTCAGTATATTCGCGATGCATGAGTTGTTTTTAAAAATTTTTTTCTTGTATGCTTGTTTTTGCTTGAGTTTTGGTATGATATTTGCTTTTGTGATTTACTAAGATCGATCTGATGCATTTTTGCGCAAATGAATAACTTTGTTTGTTTGTTTCCTCATATGCAATTACATAATCGTAAATTGCTTTACTAATTTTTCTGCTGCACTTGGTTTCCAGAAGAGAATTGTGACTAGAATGACTAGATTCCGATTTTTAAAATAAAGGCAAAATATTGTTAGTAATTTTTTTGACTTTTGCTATTAAAGTGAAAAACGATATTTAAAAACTGACTTTTTAGTATCTTTTATGCAAACATTACTTTTCTCTTTTATTATAAAAGTCAACCTTTAACTATTATTTTTCTTATAGAAGTAAATTTATAACTATTTTTTTTGCCGGATAGCGGCTTCGAATCGAGCTCAAGCTTTAACAATAATTTTTTTACCATTTTTATTATTGTAATGTAATTTTTCTTAATTGAAACAATTTTTTTGATTAGAATCGAAGAAAGAAAATTTTTTTGAAAACTGCCAAAGCTCCTCTTAAAGATCAATTTTTTGAACTGCTAAATTAATTCCTTCATCGGCAACGGTTAGATCTCGCTGTTATTACCATTGCCATGAAACAAGTCCAATATTCGCATCGTTTCTTCGAGAGATATCGCAGCGCTGTAAAAATGAATTGGCAAGAAACAGAATAGAAGTAGAAATTGTGAGGACAAGCAAACACACGCTGTGATAGGTGACTTGTTATAAAAGCGGTGGCTAATCGTTGCCGATGAAGGAATTCAGCAGTTCGCGAAATGGATCTGTAGAAAGAGGTTTGGCAGTTTCTACAATTTTTTCTTTCTTAAATTCCAATCTAAAAAATGTTTCATTAGAAACCAAATTATCACGACAATAATAAGGTAAAGAGATTATTGTTTTGGCCTTGAGCTCGATTCGATTTCGCGATTTTTGCTCTATAAAACAACAAAAATTATTTTTGTTTTTCTTTAACTTATAATACCTTAATACAAAAAAATGTAAGAAAACGATTTTTAGTATTCTTTTGCTTTATATATATGTAATCTACGATTAAAATAACCAGGATTAATGACGACACACAGTAAAACCATTACCATAATATATAAAGAAAGGAATACTTAAAAATCTTTTTTTCTTTTAATTTTTATAATAAAATTGATAAAAAAAATTTAATAAAAATTTAAAAAAATTTTATAAAAAAAATCAAAAAAAAAAAATCGGCCCACCCCCCGGGATTAGTGGGGATGATTGCAGACTTGATTGACGTGTAGAACTTATGAGAAAAAAAAAAATGGCGAAATATTCGAAAAAACTCTCGAAAACCTGAAATATTAAAAAAAACTTTTAAAAATTTTTTTCTATTTTTTTCCGAAAAGTTACATTTAAAAAACAAATGTCAAAAAAAAGATCCAAACGGTCAATTTTGAAAAAAGTTATAGCATTTTGAAAACAAAAACGGTTTTTTTAAAAATTCATAACTTTTTTTGAGTTGGATGAAAAAATTTTGAAAAATTCTGAAAACGTCCTTCGTAAGCTAGAAAAGGAGAAAACTTCAAGCCAAATTCTAAGGGGTCGGGTCAAATTTGGTCGAAATGGGGATGAGTAACCCATATACATTACGCTATAATTAACAGAACTTGCTGTATTTACTGACACATAATATATCATAAAACTGTACATGAAATATGCATGTCAAAGATACATACACAGATGTATATATAGACTTTCGGTAGAGATTTCTCGTCGTTTCTATTTGTCCGAATTCTATAAACTATTTAGTCATCACATAACAATACGAGGTTGAACTTTAACCTCTGACTTAAACAAGACATAAATCATGTCATCAATGCTAAATCAGCTCCAACAACTAAATCATAATCAAAAACCAAGGTCCTCCATAACAACACGCAACAGAGCAAATAGCAATACAATTTTGAAGTTATGCTTCTTTAGACGCGTTATAAAAAATGATGACAGTGAATATTTTTAAAATGTTACAAAGTAATAGGTTGAAAATGCAAATATACTAAGTTATCGTTTTTGAACTCGAGTGGAACGGAAACAATTCACCACATCACATAAGTGACTCCCGCACGATTACACACGAGATTGACTGAAATTTTGTGTAGTGGTATAGTGCAGTCTGGGTGGCTTCGTGAACACACACGTATTGCTTCGTCGAACTACAGCCCGTTGAGAAAATCAAAAATTTATTTAGATTTTTTACATTGACAGCTTGCTTAAGTTTGATAGATCGCGCAGGGCGTGCATGTGACAAAACAAACCGAGCAGTGTTGTGTACTTTCATTGTTGTCGCAAGTTGACGATTCGTATAGAAAAGGCCTGATATCGACAACAACATACGCGGAAGAACAGCAATTACATATTAATTTATTGAACATGTATCAATGCATACGTTTTGCGTAAAAGCTGTCTCATCCATAATTTCGTTTTTATCACCATTTTGTTCCTTTTATTTTATTTAAAAAACAGCATATAGTTGCAAGTACAAAAAATTATTCATCCGATGACGACATGTCTTCACGTCCGACGCTAACGGTTCTCAAATGTTGATGGCTGTTTATTTGATATCGCGGGCAGCGTGCAATACTCGACACACGCACACATGACAAAAACTTCAATCAATCTCGTTGTTAATCGCCGGAGCCCTTTAGCGTATTTAACTTCAGGTGGCCTTTAAAAGATGTATGGACATATGTATGGACAGTACACGTCCCAAAACATTTGTGTCATTTTCATGTTTGAGATACATTGAGAATCATGTCCATTGTTCTCACATTTCAACGTTAGTTTTCAACTGCATCTACACAATACCCGTTGATAGCAATTCTCAAGCTAAGAGGCACGTATGTTAATACTAGAATTTTTCTTTATTTCAATTGAGATATTTGACGATGCTCAACTGTTGTCTCAAACCCGAATAAAGCGGGAACGAAGGAATCCACGTGTTGTGCCACTTCGGTAAGCAAGTTTATGTATGTGCCTCTCCTCACTTTTACAAGCTTCGTTTAGATTTATGCATATGTAGTACAATAGTCACTTAATATTATTGAAATGTAATAATACTTCCACATTTTTTCACTTTATCTGCCCAACATTCACTCATAAAATACGCTTGTTACATTCAGCTAAAGTAGAGCAAACTAGCAGATCGATGGAGGAATTATCAACGGCACTATCGACGACACTATCGATAGCATTAGTGTAAAATAAACATGTTGTACTCTGTTTATTTTATTTTGGGTTTCATGAACACTTATTATGTACTTAAAGTTTAGACACATTGGCACAAAAGAGTATTCATATTATTATTGAAGAAAATATTCCATGATATCGATGATTTCAACAGATTCAACGAAATGCAAGTATATCTCAAACCATCTCAAGTTGAAGATCTACGTTTGAGAAAAAGTTCAGCTAATATTTAGCTTCAAGTGAATAATAGTGCTGAATATCAAACTGACTAATTCATGTTTTCTCAAACATTCGGAGAGACATTTCAAGTATGTCTCAAACCATTCTCAAGTTGAATATCTACGTGTGAGAAAAGAAGAGAAAATATTTTGTGTTTCAAATGATAAATAAGTTGGATTATCAAACTGAGAATCAATGTTTTTCTTTGAGATTTTTGTTTTCAGTGTTGTTGGGTATTTATTTTCATGTCTATCAGCTAGACCATACATACGTATTCATGCGTGTTATGGGCGAGCCGCAATGAAGGTTTTTATATAATGTGTTCACGCCATATTATGCCTGCCAGTAACATCGCCACAACCACGCAAGATGTTGTGTCGGACTTGGCAATTGAAGTTTATTTCGCCCTTACCATTCACATACAAATTTTGCGAAGGATTGTCCATAAACATCATCACTATACAACAAAAAGTACTTGCTAAAAATTTGTATCCTATTTTTTTATCTTAAAATGCAGTTTAACGTGAAAGAATGTATATAAATTACCATCTAAGTGGGACAACAATTTCACTTGTAAAGTGTGAAAGCACTCCCTTAGTCAAAGCAAATGTCGAGTCTTGCTTCTTATATGCGTTTGCTTGCAACAAAAGTTGGAAGTTGGCTACTTTTCATCTCGTTAAATGCATCTATATCAAAAATCTATACGCGACGTGACTATTAATGTTGTTACCTCCGATATGCGGTGAATAATTCAACAAATCTTAGCATTGTCGTTGGGCCAGACGAAAATTTTACACTTTGAACTTTATCCACAAATATTGAATTTTTACTAAATTTTAGAAGAAAATCGTCGCACGCTGTGCCTACCCAGAATAAGTTTGAATATTTATTGATACATTTTGAAATGAATACGACTATGAGGTCTTATAGGCTATGTTCGTCTAGCCAGACGACAACGCTAAAATGTGACATAATCAACTTTGGTAAAAAACAGATAAAATAAAAGAAAAAAGATCGATTTCGGAATTATTATAAAGACCGCCTCTAACTTAAAAGTCACTAAAGCTTTCAAAATAAAGCCTCTCGTCTGGCCAGACGCCACAGTCTATCGGGGGGTTAACAGTTGAGAATGCATACATCTCTTGAAATACTCTTTGGTAAAAATTTTTAAAAGTTTCGTAAAATTTTGACGAGAACAAGTTCTATTTTGGTACGTTGTATGTGTAGACATATATAGTTTATTCTGCTTTATAGATACAAAAGGATTATATGTGTCAGATTGTAAGAATTTCACGGGAAATGTCCGCTTATTTTAAACCTTCTGCATAACGTTCTTGAATCGCTGAACTGTCGCATAAATAACTCCAACTATCCAGCTATTGGAAATGGTCTTTTATTTAGACCAAGTATGCTAACTAACGAACCGATATCAAGTTCGTTACGATATATCAACGTTAATAAACGAAACAAAGTCATGTTCGTCAACATTACGTCAAATTAGACGTTCCTTAACGTTATATAAACGAAACGAATGATGTTCGTGTTCGTTTCTATCAACGTTGTATCTATCGTAACGAAATGATATCGGTTCGTGTGTTTAAGCATGCCTGATTTAGACTACTTGGAAATAGTACTTCACAATTATACTTCACGAACTAATAGCGCTCTTTTGTCGTTAATCAAACTGGTTAGTTATTCCTCAGCTTGTTCTGCGTTTTGTACTCTCTGTTATTTAGGCGCATATTTCTCCTAAGGTCTAGACCGTTTCACCTTCTAGAACAGTTGTATCTCCTGCTTGGTGTTCTAGTTATCATGGCGTCGTGTATGTTTGAGTTAAGAATTTCGGTGATGTGACTTATCGTGTGATGAGATACCTCTTCATTTCGAGCTGCTCGTTATGTTTATGCGAATATTCTTCGTTGCTTGTACCTAGTGTGTACAGCTTGCCGCTCTTGTGTTGTTCGTGATATATCTCATCCAAAGTAACAGCATAGTGATGTCAACATTCGCCACAATATGTTTGTATGCAACTTATGGACTCCAAACCACTCCGCGAAATTTATTCAAATTTGCAGGATAGCTTCAAAGCAATTCAGAGGTGTCTATGAAGCTTCTTTCCGCGAGGTGGAGAAGGGACCGATTATTCTAACAAATATATTCACTGTTTCGATTTGCCTGAAATTTGATACATACATACATAGGTAGTTGCCTAGATAATATTTACGATAGTTTTTCGTGATGCCAAAGAAGTATAACTTCTCACGTGCGCACATAAGTGCAAGCACCAATTTATAAAATTTTTTTGTTGATTTGACTGTTAAAACGGTTAATTCATAATCAGCAATCTGTGCGAAGTTGATTCCAAAGCTTTGGCGGGGAGTATAAAAATTGACAAATCTTACCATATTTTTTTCATATATCGCGCTTTAAATTAACAGACATCCTTTTAGAGCCATGGCAAAAAGTTTATCTTCGAAGCAATGTGTTTAAAATCTTCCTAGGGAAAATTCAATTTCTCTTAGACTTATGGCATTGAAAAGTATTGAAGAAAGTTTTACGGACCTACCTCCTTTTTACAGCAGTACTCATTCTGGCAAATCCTACTGAGGTGAAATCTTATATAATTTTCACTCGGTGGTAATTTGTATTGGGTTAAAATTTCTGATATAGTAAACTTTTTCAAGCTGAACAGCTGTTTTAGTCTGCGTTCCATTATGTCACATTGCTGACTCGTAAGTCGATAAAGCAGTGCATATTCAGAACACGGGCAAATGTTTTGTGTTCTTGATTGCACAACCCGTTTCATTAGGGGGAACTCGAAGCATATAAACTTATAAGGTTTAAAATTATATCCATTTACACATGCTGTTATATGAACGCACCTAGTAATACTCTTGATAAACTTGATTGTTTATCAGCTGTATTATTGCCAAACAAAATTTTTTTGATGTTATACAAATTAAAAAATGCCAAGATTAAGTGAAAAATCAAACTAAAACACCTTTACTTGCTGATGTTGGAGATTTCTGATGAAATGCCTGCTGTGCTGTCTGCAAGGTTGCATTCCTTTGAGTTTATCGCGTTTACACAATGAAATGTGCGCGTAATGTATACAAATTGTGTAAATGATTTTTCATACAAAATTTGACAGCTCGTTTACGCACTAGATAAATTTATACATTTACACACTTTATAAGGTATTATACGGTTACATGAGTCCCCCTATTATTTTTTGAGGTGTGTGGCATTATTTATAGATGCGGCGCCAGTTGGCTAACGATAATAATTGCAATTGAAATATGAATGTCAAATTTGTCTTACCCTAGGGAGATCGATGTTTCACTTATTGGTAAATTTAACTATCACTTTCTAGTCAAAACAGATAGCAAAAGCATTGACGTTGATGAACAAACGATTTTCATTAATATGAGGAAGTTTGTAGGAAAATTTGATCAAGTGAGAACCAAGCCTAATTGTGAAGTGGAATACGATTCATTGTTTAGAACGATGCCAAATAGTTCGGGGTCTCGAATTTAGCTACGACTTAGTATTAAAAAAAACATATATCAGTCGTAAAGGCATCCCCTAGATACTTAGAACTCGTCTCTGGAGGATGTATATAAGAATATCTTGATCTGATTAAATTATTCAAAAAGAACAGTATAGGTACTATGAACAGCTTTTGATTAACTGTTTGCCATACTTTCAAATATTCCTTTTCTAATGTGGGCAGCGCCAAAATTTTGATAAAATTGCAGTTGTTTGTAATAAAGTCAAACCCCACATATCGATATTTGGTAATGAATTCACCTTTTTTTCAGTTTTTCGAAATTTTCGATTTCGAAAATGTGGGCGTGGTTATTTTTTGATTTCACCCATTTTCAATACTAACCTTTTCTGGCCCAGATAAGCCAGTATATCGAATTCGTTCAGGTTATTGGTCCAAACGGACGGAAGAGCATGGCTCATCAAAATCTTTTTCAATGCTGATTATTTTGTATATAAGAAACAATTCTATGTTGATTCTTAAAGCCATTACACACTGTGAATAAGGTTATATCAAGCAAAAAAAAACATACTTGCTTGTGTAAATTTGCAAATCCAATTAAATAACACTTCTATGAATGTCATATATACGGTAGCAGAGAATTCTTGCGAATTAATAATTTGAAATAGTTTGAATGAGCTCAAAAGTAAAATTCCTTACAAAGATGACAGAAATTAGGTAATGACTTTTTTCAAAGCGATTTTTTTTACATGCGTATCTATGTACATCTGTGTTTTGGGTGTACAAAGTACCCTACAAAAAATACGATTAGTCTAGATGAATCGAATGAGACGCATAGGAATATGCGACTTTAGCCAGTTGCTCTTTATATCGGTTGGAGTGATCCCATTTGCTTGAGCATGTGCTATAGAGGTACCATGAATGAGCCTGAACGATAGAGTCGGATGGGTCCTCTTTAGACCCCTACGGTAACTGTCGGTCAATATTTTTCCTACTCTCCTTGTTACTCTTGCGGTACTATTCAACAAGTGCTCTTTGTACTCCTATGAATACTGTTCGACAAGTACTTTTGTAACCGTAGGAAACTGTCGGACAGATCCTTTTTCTACTCCCTTTTATACCCTTACGGGTATAGCTAAACGCGCTCCCCAAGTATCCCTATGGTTACTATACGAAACGTAATCTTTGTGCCACTACAGGTATAGTTTGACAGATCCTCTTCATACCCCTACGGAGTTTGTCTAACAATTATCTTTTGTTCGCTTATGGATACTATTGACAAGTCTTCTTTCTTATTGATTTTATCAATTTTTAAACTCCAATACAATATTTTAAAAATTTTTCGTATTGATATTTAAAAATAAATTAAAACTAAATGAATCCTATGAAAACGAACAGTCCTAGTATTTAGGGTGCGGTAAAGGGTTCCGCCTTTTCTTACATAATTCTATTCAATTATATGTAATCTATTTTATTTTACTCCATTTCGATGCCGTTTTTGAAGTTATAATTCTTCAGGTACGATATGAAAAAATTATGAGAGTGAAATTTTTAGATGTGACACAAAATTAACAGATTTTAATCCAAAATTAACAGGTTGAAAATGTAGTTGTGTAGTTGTTCGCTGGGAACTGTCCGACGTATTTGCTTTGAGTGGCACTTTTCACATCACATTATGCGTCATATATATACATGTTGTATGGTACTCGAATGGTGAAAAATAGAGCATTCGCTAGCTTCATAAACTTCAGAGGTGCATTTATAAGTAGTGTGGATGTATGTATGTCGCCAAGTTAATGCAGCATATATGGCTAAGAATGCATACAGCTCTCAAAAATACACTTTTGTTGAAAATTTCGCTAAAATTCTTAAACAGAAGTGCTAATTTTTGGTAAGTTTGTATGAACGTATACTCATGTTTGTTCACTTAAGAGATTTATACTGATATATAAAGCAGGATATACAAAATTTGTACGCAACTTATGGGTTTCCGAACCTCTCAAATTCGCAGTACCTATAGCTTCGGAGCAACTTGGAGGGTGTTCTTGTAAAGTTTCCTTCCGAAAGTGGACCAGGGACCAATCTATTCGAACAAATTTTATTCACGGTTCGATTTGTGCTGAAGTATAACTTATCATGTACATCGCATGAAGAAAGTTTTTCTAAGCGGGATCGCTCCTTGGCAGTGATTTTCCAACACTCCGAGTGTATTTCTGTCATGAAAAGCTTCTCAGTGCACCAATTTGTTTCTATTGTTTCTTAAATTGGCCCCATAAATTTCAAACTGACTAATTCCAATTGTACTCAAAATGACTAGTGGATTCAGAGATTAAAGCACGATTTTTTGCAGGAATTGTATAAATGTATGTGTGAATGAATGAATGGGAAACTTTCAAGCACGTGGTATATTAATGCTTTTGTATTTTAAAAATATAATACCAGTGTAAATCGAAAATGTAAAACTCTCTTCTGTCTACTTTTTTTATTCAAGAACTGTTTGAAATGTAACTGAAGTGTAAGAAAAATCTTTGCATAGTTAAAGTTACAGCGCGGAAATGAATTGAAAAGCAAGAAATGAGTAGAATGTAGGCGTGTATGTGAGCAAGTTTTTAATAGATGAAGCTGCGTGAAATCAACTTCAAGCTTTAACAAAAAGGAAATGGAACAGCAAGCAACAATTGCCATATCAATTTACACACACAAGTTCATGCATATCCACCCTATAGAATACTGACTGTCATCTGTATTGTCAGCAAGGTCAACCTAACGATCAGCGCCTCATACACTTTCTATCACAAACTAAGGGGACTTGCGCAATGTGATGTAACAATTGTGTACGTGTTAGTTTTTGTCTCCTTCTTATATGCCGACATGCCTACTGATTAAGAATATCGCCGTACTGCTCACTCTCATTCTTCTCCTGGATCAGCGCTGACACTCTAACTATCAAAAAGTGTCATAAATGATAGTTTACTGTAGATCTCGGTTTGACTGTTATACTATCATAATGACCCTTGTTATATATCCGCCAAATGAAATAATCCTCTTGCTTGTTATTTTGACTTTATTTCATTACGTCTAATTTTGTACGTGGAGAAAAGCATATGTGTTTCTTATTTGTTTACAAATAAATAGTTTTATAGAATTCGAGTTCAGAATGTTCCAACTTTAATTCAGAAATACAAACACAGAAGCGCGCTTCTCATGCGAAACACATTTAAACAAGTAGGAGGGTAAGTTCGGGTGTAACCGAACATTACATACTCAGTTGAGAGCTATGGTGACAACATAAGGGAAAATAACCATGTAGGAAAATGAACGAGGGAAACCCTGGAATGTGTTTGTATGACATGTGTATCAAATGAAAGGCATTAAAGAGTATTTTATGAGGGAGTGGGCCATAGTTCTATAGATGGACGCCATTTAGGGATATCGCATAAAGGTGGATCAGGGTGACTCTAGAATGCGTTTGTACGATATGGGTATCAAATGAAAGGTGTTAATGAGTATTTTAAAAGGGAGTGATCCTTAGTTCCATAGGTGGACGCCGTTTCGAGATATCGCCATAAAGGTGGACCAGGGGTGACCCTAGAATTTGTTTGTACAATATGGGTATCAAACGAAAGGTGTTAATGAGTATTTTAAAAGGGAGTGGGCCTTAGTTCTATAGGTGGGACGCGTTTCGAAATATCGCCATAAAGGTGGACCAGGGGTGACTCTAGAATGTAGTTTGTACGATATGGGTATCAAATTAAAGGTATAATGAGAGTTTTAAAAGGGAGTGGTGGTAGTTGTATATGTAGGCGTTTTCCAGATATCGACCAAATGTGGACCAGGGTGACCCAGAACATCATCTGTTGGATACCGCTAATTTATTTATATATGAAATACCTGCCAAGATTTCAAGGTTTTTTATTTCGCCCTGCAGAACTTTTTCATTTTCTTCTACTTAATATGGTAGGTGTCACAACCATTTTACAAAGTTTTTTCTAAAGTTATATTTCGCGTCAATAAACCAATCCAATTACCATGTTTCATCCCTTTTTTCGTATTTGGTATAGAATTATGGCATTTTTTTCATTTTTCGTAATTTTCGATATCGAAAAAGTGGGCGTGGTCATAGTCGGATTTCGTTCATTTTTCATACCAAGATAAAGTGAGTTCAGTAAGCACGTGAACTAAGTTCAGTAAAGATATGTCGATTTTTGCTCAAGTTATCGTGTTAACGGCCATGCGGAAGGACAGACGGACGACTGTGTATAAAAACTGGGCGTGGCATCAACCGATTTCGCCCATTTTCACAGAAAACAGTTACGTCATAAAATCTATGCCCCTACCAAATTTCAAAAGGATTGGTTAATTTTTGTTCGACTTATGGCGTTAAAAGTATCCTAGACAAATTAAATGAAAAAGGGCGGAGCCCGCCCATTTTGAAATTTTCTTTTATTTTTGTATTTTGTTGCACCATATCATTACTGGAGTTGAATGTTGACATAATTTACTTATATACTGTAAAGATATTAAATTTTTTGTTAAAATTTTACTTAAAAAATTTTTTTTTAAAGTGGGCGTGGTCCTTCTCCGATTTTGCTAATTTTTATTAAGCGTACATATAGTAATAGGAGTAACGTTCCTGCCAAATTTCATCATGATATCTTCAACGACTGCCAATTACAGCTTGCAAAATTTTAAATTACCTTCTTTAAAAGTGGGCGGTGCACGCCCATTGTCCAAAATTTTACTAATTTTCTATTCTGCGTCATAAGTTCAACTCATCTACCAAGTTTCGTCGCTTTATCTGTCTTTTGTAATGAATTATCGCACTTTTTCGGTTTTTCGAAATTTTCGATATCGAAAAAGTGGGCGTGGTTATAGTCCGATATCGTTCATTTTAAATAGCGATCTGAGATGAGTGCTCAGGAACCTACATACCAAATTTCATCAAGATACCTCAAAATTTACTCAAGTTATCGTGTTAACGGACGGACGGACGACGGACGGACATGGCTCAATCAAATTTTTTTTCGATCCTGATATTTTGATATATGGAAGTCTATATCTATCTCGATTCGCTTGGTATAGTTTATGTACAACAACGTATCCATGCAACTACTATACTCTGTGAGCTCTGCAGTTCAAGTCGAGTATATGAATCACCGACTAACCGACTATCTGTCTTCGCGTATCAATTTTTGTTGAGTGTCGCCCCAGAGCATTCTGACATGCTTTTGGTATTTTTTAATCTTTTCGCGAGTTCTGCTTTTAGAATGGAGCTTGAAGCTCTCTTTTTACATTTTTGTACACTTATTTTATATGGGTCTCGTCGGTTGAAAATGCGGAATTTAAAAAATCACAAGACAAGCCGTGGTAATCATTTGATTGTCATATGACAGTCAGTGGTGACACACTGATTAAGATGCGGAAAACGGTCTAGCATCGCAATCCATAAAATTCCGTTGAGAATTATGTATCTGTCTCACATGCATAATGGTGATCTGCTGTATGTTCTTTTGTTCTGTATCAGGTGTCGAAGCGTTCCCAGGTTGAGTCCTTGTTCAGATTATAGGCTGTCGTTGGGTCCATGCGGACATGCGTGAGCGACAAATGAAACATAGCATAAAGATGTAGGTGAGTATCAATGTTTACTGTCATCGACAGGATCAGCATTGTCAATTACAAGTGTGAGTGTATTAATAGAACACTATCAGCGTTTCTTGTAGTGGTAACCTGTACAGTATATATGTGAGTTCATGGTATCCTAAATTCGCGGGTTTAGTGGAGTTCATAGCAGAAACGATGAGCATGTGTGACTAGTTAGTGCTAGATCTAGATGCTGCGTGATTTGACTACTCACCTCCTTATGTGCAATAACATATCAAATTGGCGCAGAAGTACTTAGGAAGCATATGCAAATCATCATTATTGGCGCGTAACCACCTAACAAGTAATATAGCATGTAACAGTATCCAGCTGAAAGTTGATCATGATTAGCTGGAACATCTCTTGGTTCTGATATGGGTGGTACTAGGTAGGCACACTAAGGTAGGAAAAAAGAAGTTCTGCTTTTTAAATTAACTAGAGCTGTGGGGTTAAAGTTAAGCCGCAAGAGAATATATTTTACGGAAAAAAATTTTTTCGGACTTTTTGAGAAGAGCTTCGTTGGATTCTTATTGGTAGCAACCGATACGGTCCCAAGTATTGTTTTATTATCGGTTACCACACCACACGAAGATCCTGGATTCACGCCTCGGGACAGCAACATTGGAAACAAGTTTTTTTCAATTAGAAGAAAGCTTTTCTAAGCGGGGTCGCTCCTCTGGCAGTGATTTTCCAAACACTCCGGGTGTATTACTGCCATGAAAAAGCTTCTCAGTGAAGACTCATCTGCCTTACAGATGCCGTGCGCGAGTCGGAATAAAACCTGTTCCCGTCCATCCAGTTGTAGGAAAAGTTAAAAGTAGTACGACGCGAATTGGAAGAGAGCTCGGGCTAGAATCTTTTCGGATGCTATCGCGCCTTACATTTATTTATTATAGTCGCGTTATTGGTTTGTTATCGGCTTCTAGTCGCCGAATCATTGAGTACTTAATGGCTTGTTATGTTATATTTAAGTTTTTTTAGTATCTGTTTCATAGCAAACCAATAAGCGCACTTAAGAACAAACAAATTGGCAATACTCCGATAGGAATCAAAAATCCGATAGCGAGTCCATAATTTTTTGATAACAAGTCAATAACTCTTCGATAACAAAACGGTCTATACGTATCACAAAGCGGTAATACTCCGAAAACAAATCAAACCTTTCATATAACTTAATGATATTTTTTACATAATTAATGTTGTTAACAAATCGATAACTTTTCCATAAATTTCTGTTAAAAAATCGATAACAAATAAAATAATCGATAAAAATCGAAAACTTTCTATTATTATGATAACTTTTCTTTAAATAATTAATATTTTTTTGATAACTTTTTGTTAACAATTCGATAACTTTTCCATAAGATTTTGATAACAAATCGAGAAACGATGGATACCAATGTTGTAACATTCCGATAATAAATCAGTAACCTTGCGATAACAAATAGATAACTTTATACCTTGCCTTGATGTGGTGTGCGATTTCGCTCATATCAACTTTACCACGTGATACAGTGTACTGACTACACTTTCATACGTTTACATTCTGTATTCTCCCATATAGCATACCACTGTCCAAGTAATGTCCTTCATTCTAAGAGCAAAGATGTTTACACATCAATACTGGCGATTTAAAACTCGGCTACTCTGGTTAAAATAGTTTATGTGAATGGCTGAAGCTGTTCTGATCGCGAAAGTAGTACTATGGACAGGGACACCCTCCGTTGGAAACGTTAAGTGGAAGAGAAATTCGTCAGCGTGCAGTAAGTTTTGCATCCGCTGGTTGGTGGTAAGGAAAGCTTGTCGTAAAAGACATTCCAAATTACAAAACTTTTACCATTGGAAGACATGCCGAAAAGTCACAGTATTTTTAAAAAAACCTTCAATAAAATACGGATAACTGTGCAAACCGGTGATGTTTGGTTACAAAACTTCATCATCATTTCGTGATAACTGATGACAATCGGTGTTCCAAGAAATACCACGTCTTCTTTCATCTGTCCCTGCTGCAGCTGTGAAGGTTTCTACCTCTCTTTGCCGCCATATACTGGGCGACCAGCGTTATGTACATACGCTAACCGTATCTTGCATTCTATATAGTGTGGGAGATTTAATTCCACGAAACCATTAACCCAACCCATTTTTCTTTTAAACGCTACGTCGTGGCACACTTTTAAACTACTCCTTTATGACACGATAATGCCACATATGTAGTCTAATACTGCTTTCACACAGAAACTTAATGATCTCATTTCACCTTCTAATGAAATCGTAAATTTCTTGCTTTCACAAAGAAGTAACTGCTCGATTAGTATGAAGGATGAAATGTCAAGCGAATAAAATGACAATGCTATATGACAGACAATCATGGCGGAACGATACAAGGTGGCAGCATGGTGATATACCTACAAACAAAAAAAAATTCCATGTACTTGTAAATTCGATGGACAAATGTCAAAATCGTACTGCGGCGGTAGTTGTGTAGTAAATCAAATAAAAATGGTTATAATCAGCTGTTCGATGCGGCCACCTTGTATCGTTTCGCTATGCAGACTATGACATTTACTTTGACAAATGACATTTTTAAGCACTGAACACCCCAAAAACTAAGAAGCGGAACGCGGCCAAGAGAGTTGCATTGTGCTTTTGACTTCATTAGGCATTCGATTAGCTACTAATGAAATAATTATAGATTCGAATTTTGTAAGGAAGATTAAGCTCAATAAGCGTCTTAATGTAGAAAAACTGCCTTTATAATTCAATAAGCCGTCTGTGTGAAAATAGTGTAAGGATTTTTTTGTACGATATATACTAGGGCGGGTCGATTTAAAAATCGCTCATTGCTCTGTGAAAATTGTATTCTAGGGATCAAAATAAAAACTTTGCCGAAGGAACCATACCTCTAAAACGAATTCTGATGTCCCCCCCTTTTGGTCGAACTTTTGGGTAGAGGCAATTTCAATTTTACCTGCTGTGTCTTGTGGTGGCTTAAAAAAAACAACACAAGCAATTTTACGACATGCAAATGCATCACAGTGATGCCTTGGTTTTAAAAGGGGGTTGTAAAAACGCTAATTTTTAATAATTTTTTTTAATTTCTTTCCTATTACTAAGTTAAATTCATTTTTTTCATTTACATATGTTCTGACTATATAAATTTCTAAAGAGAAAATTAAACACCAAAATGAAAAAACATAGGTATTTCGAAGTGTGATTTTTCAAAATTTGCCCCTACGACCGAAAGGGGGGGACATCAGAATTCGTTTTAGAGGTATGGTTCCTTCGGCAAATTTTCTTATTTTGATCCCTAGAATATGATTTTCACAAAGCAATGGGTGATTTTTTTGCCTCCCCAAAAATCGACCCGGCCTAATATATACATAAGCAGCAAAAGTATACGAGCTAAATTAATATATGTAAACTTCTTTGCATTATAAAATGTATGTATTCTGTATGTATATTAGAAGTTGTTGATATATGTACATAAATTTTATTAAAAAACAAGTAAGGAAGGTTAAGTTCGGGTGTAACCGAACATTACATACTCAGTTGAGAGCTATGGTGGCAACATAAGGGAAAATAACCATGTATGAAAATGAACCGAGGGTAACCCTGGAATGTGTTTGTATGACATGTGTATCAAATGAAAGGTATTAAGTATTTTAAGAGGGAGTGGGCCATAGTTCTATAGGTGGCCGCAATTTAGCGATATCGCCATAAGGTGGATCAGGGTTGACTCTAGAATTTTTTTGTACGATATGGGTATCAAATAAAAGGTGCTAATGAGTATTTTAAAAGGGGTGATCCTTATTTCTATAGGTGGACGCCTTTTCGAGATATCGCCATTAAGGTGGACCAGGGGTGACTCTAGAATGTGTTTGTACGATATGGGTATCAAATTAAAGGTATTAATGAGGCTTTTAAGGGGCGTGAAGGCGTTTTCCAGATATAGACCGAAATGTGGACCAGGGTGACCCAGAACATCATTTGTTGGATACCGCTAATTTATTTATATATATAATACCACGAACAGTATTCCCGCCAAGATTTCAAGGGTTTTTTATTTCGCCCTGCAGAACTTTTCATTTCATTCTACTTAATATGGTAGGTGTCACACCCATTTTACAAAGTTTTTTCTAAAGTTATATTTTGCGTCAATAAACTAATCCAAATACCATGTTTCGTCCCTTTTTTCGTATTTGGTATAGAATTATAGCAGTTTTTCGTTTTTGGTAATTTTCGATATCGAAAAAGTGGGCGTGGTCATAGTCGGATTTCGGCCATTTTTTTTACCAATACAAAGTGAGTTCAGATAAGTACTTTAACTGAGTTTAGTAAAGATATATTGATCTTTTGCTCAAGTTATCGTGTTAACGGCCTAGCGGAAGGACAGACGGTCGACTATGTATAAAAACTGGGCGTGGCTTCAACCGATTTCGCCCTTTTTTCACAGAAAAAGGTTACTGTCCCAGAATCTAATCCCCTACCAAATTTCACAAGGACTGGTAAATTTTTGTTCGACTTATGGCATTAAAAGTATCCTAGACAAATTAAATGAAAAAGGGCGGAGCCACGCCCTTTTTGAAATTTTCTTTTATTTTTGCATTTTGTTGCACCATATCATTACTGGAGTTGAATGTTGACATAATTTACTTATATACTGCAAAGATATTACATTTTTTGTTAAAATTTGACTTTAAAGAAAATTTTTTTTAAAATTGGGCATGGTCGTTCGCCGAGTTTGCTAATTTTTATTAAGCATACATATAGTAATAGGAGTAACGTTCCTGCCAAATTTCATCATGATATCTTCAACGACTGCCAAATTACAGCTTGCAAAAATTTTAAATTACCTTATTTTAAAAGTGGGCGGTGCCACGCCCATGTCCAACATTTTACTAATTTCTATTCAGCTTCATCAGTTCAACTCACCCACCAAGTTTCATTGCTTTATCCGTCTTTGGTAATGAATTATCGCACTTTTCCGGTTTTTCGAAATTTTCGATATCGAAAAATGGGCGTGGTTATAGTCCGATATGTTCATTTTTAAATAGCGATCTGAGATGAGTGCTCAGGAACCTACATACAAATTCATCAAGATACCTCAAAATTTACTCAAGTTATCGTGTTAACGGGCAGACGGGACGGACGGACATGGCTCAATCAAATTTTTTTTCGATTCTGATGATTTTCATTGTGGTAGGTCGTTAACTATACCACTATTATTGTACACGCATTTTTTTATTTTAATAAAATATCTTTATTATAATGACTCCTAAATGTATGCTAACAATTATTTCAAAATTGAAATATAAAAATTAACAAGACACCAAAAATTCAATTTATTTAAAGTAGGTACATTTAAAGTTGAATTTAAAT
>JARSSU010015437.1:0-54878 GCA_029619165.1 Eurosta solidaginis | reverse complement strand
CCATCCGGGTTTTTGCTAAAAACCTTCCCCTATTTGATCCCTATAATATGAAAAAAGAACGAATAAAATTGGCCTCATATCGGCCCCAAAGCATGGACAAGAACGAACATCATTCTATTTTTATATATATAGGTAAGAAATTAAGTTTCTTGTTATTAGGACTAACGATTCAGAGCTGTTTTGATATAATATTTCAGTGAAAACTTGATTTCGATACACATGATACGGGCCCTGAACAGTTGATGGTAAAATGCACTTGATTATTCGAATAAGGACACAGCTTTAAATCCATATATATAAAAAGAATGGCTAAAATGTGTGTGTTAATTGGTCGCCGGTGTTTGAAGAGATGCGTCGGTCGATTTTCTTCAAACTTTCACATAAGTTGCTTATACCTCACGCGGTAGTTATTACATATGTTTGGTTGCGATCGACACCGGGTCTCGAGATAAAGGCCAAGACATGGACCCGGGTACCCCTAGAATGTATTTATAGAATAAGGATATCAAATGAAAGCTGTTGATAAGAGCTTTAGTACAGAGTAAGTTTTATGCCGCTAGGTGACTAGGGCCTCGAGATATACGCCAAAAAGTGGACCCGGATACCCCTAGAATGTGTGTGTAATATGGATATCAAATGAAAGCTGTTGCTGAGAGCTTTAAAGTAATTTTCATTGCGATATTCGATTTAGTCGCATCAACCTATCAAAACTGATAAATATACATGGGAAGCCGAAATAAAGACATAAATTAATAATACCCACATACCTATTTGCATACGTCCTGTTCAATTTGCTTGAAAATTGGTATATAAATTTGCCTATATTAGTATTTAAGATCCTTTGTTCCGGGAAGTATACCAGAGACGGACTGGGACTGCGATTAGGACTAGGACTGGGACTGAGACTCGGAGTGGTACTGGGACTGAGACTCGGAATGATACTGGAAAAACAAATGCATACTACCCTCTGGGAATGGCAATAAGGGATGAAGAAGAATGAGAAGAACTAGACAGAAGAGAGAAGGAAGACTGATAAAGAGATAGAATGAGACGGAAGTGGAGACAGATGAAGCGAAAAAGACGGAGGGAAGAGTGAATAAAGGGATTAGGAAAAAGTGAAGATGGTGGAAGGTAGAGTTAGACGGAAAAAGCTTATTAAAATGCATGTAGATAGACCAAATTTAGGACAGAACAACGTCTGCCGGGGCTGATACTAATATGTAAAAAATAACGTTCATAACTCAAACTTCTTTAATTTTGTTAGAAATAAAGCTATATTTTTTTTCTTTTCAGACCTTTAACTGCTTTTGCCATTATAACTCCATATTAACAGTGCAATAACGGTTTGAAAATGTTTATATAATATATTCTAAAATAAGCCCACAATTTAAAAAGCAACAGTCAATGTAACCACATCCCAAAAGATAACGAGTGAAATACTGAAAAAAATCAAAAAAAATCTAAAAGGAAACGCGCCAATATCAGCACAAGGAAATCGTACACATTTCTATCGCGCTAATAAAATAACAGTTACGAAAACATCCGCAACAATTATAATGTGAAGTGCCGTCCTTTTCGGCAAAGCTTGAGGAAAGCTAAAGCAATAACCAAGAAAAATCTATGTAAAGCAAATAAAATTTTATTACGAATTCCTGTTTCGCTTACAAGTGAAATGAATTTAATAAAAGCAAAGTGAATAAGCAAGTAAAAATAAAAATGCACACGGAAGTTTAATAAAAGTAATAACGCAAAATTTATTAAAGCTGAAAATCCACAAACTCCACGGAAAACTACAACTCAATTCAGCCAACGTTGGAAGCATACAAATTTTGGATTTACCAGAAAGGTATTTAAAAAATACTAATTTGATACGTTGTAAACTTTATTTCTTTACTTCGATTTAATTGAATAGAATAACAGAACTGGGCAATAAATACAAATCTATTATATAAATAGGCAAAATAGAAATTATAAAATGAAGTAAAATGAAATACTTAATATTCAAGAATCCATGAGCTTAACACCCGCTTATAATAATTGAATATTCAATTATTATGTTTTTAAGAGAAACTGAAAAATAAATTATTGTAATCCGGTGATAATGGTGGTGTTTGATGGTGAATGAGGACAAAACGAAGTACCTGCTGTCATCGAGCAAAGAGTCAGCGCATATGCGCCTTGGCAACCACGCTACTGTTGGCAGCCATATTTCGAAATAGTATAAAGACTTCGTTTATTTGGGAACCAGCATCAACACTAGCAACAACATCAGCACTGAAATCCAGCGAAGAATCAATCTTGCCAATAAATGCTACTTTGGACTAGGTAGGCAATTGAAAAGTAAAGTCCTCTCTCGGCGAACGAAAATCATACTCTACAAGTCACTTATCGTACCCGTCCTGCTATATGGGGCAGAAGCATGGACCATGACAACAGCAGATGAAACGGCTTTGGAGTGTTCGAGAGAAAGTTCTTCGAAAGATTTATGGACCTCTACGCGTTGGCGATGGCGAGTACCGAAGAAGATTTAATGATGAGCTGTACGAGCTATACGCAGACATCAACATAGTCCAGCGAATTAAAACGCAGCGGCTGCGCTGGCTAGGCCATGTTATGCGAATGAAAGATGATGCTCCGGCCAAGAAAGTGTTTCTATCGGAACCCGCCTATGGAAGCAGAGGTAGAGGGCGGCCCCCACTCCGTTGGAAGGACCAGTGGAACGATTTAACGATTTGTTGTGACCAATTGGGCGCCGGTTGGCGGAGCGAAGGAGCGACTGGCGCGCCTTGTTGGACGCCATAACCGTTTAGACGGTTAAGCGCCAATTAAGTAAGTAAGTAATCCAGTGTTAAGCTCATGAACTCTTAAATATTAAGTATAAATTGAACACACCATTAAACAAACAAACATAAACAAAATAAATTAAAATAACATAAAATAAAAAATTTTATTAGAAAAATAAAATAAAATAATTTAAAAAAATATAATAAAAAATTTATTGCAAGAGAATAAATTAAAATTAAACAAGGAGTGATAAAATAAAATAAAATGAGTGTTTAATTTAAGAAATAAAATAAATTTAAAAAATTAAACAAAAAAAATATAATATTATAAAATAAAACAAAGTAAAATAAAATAACATAAAATAAAATAATAAAAAATAAATAATGTAAATATAACCTCCGAAGAGATCTAAGGCCAAGCTCCTCTTCCAATTTGCGTCGTGCTCCTCTTGATTTTCCTACAAATTGGCCGGACGGGACCTACATGATTTATGCCGACTTCGAACGGCATCTCAGTTTTCACTGAGAGCTTTTCATCGCAGAAATACACTCGGAGCGCTTGCCAAACTCTACCGAGGGGCATAAGGTGTGGCAGGCGTAGCACGCTACCGTCACACCACGGTGGCCGCCCAATAAAAATAAAAATAATAAAATAAAATAAATAAAATAAATAAAATAAAATAAAATAAATAAAATAAAAAAAATAAAATAAAACAATATAAAATTAAATGAAATAAAATAAAATAATAAAAAACTGAATTAAAAGAATAAATAAAATAAAATAATAAAAAAATGTTATTAAAAATTTATTACCCGAAATAAATTTAAATAAAACAAAGAGTGATAAAATAATATAAAACAAATAAAATAATAAAATAAAATAAAATAAACACAAATAAGGTAAAATAAATAAATTAACATAATTACTTTGTTTATTGGCCGTTAATGAATAAATATATATATTTTTTCTGTTGGTGAGCTCTAGGCCTCTTTTAAATAAAACAACTCGGCTTGTTGCTAGTATTTATTATTATCGATATTTCGATCTCAATCTGAGATCATCATCAGGAATCTTCCGCTGTGATGCAAAGACTCTCAGATGAGATCGAAATGTCGATAATTAAATAAATACTAGCAACAAGCCGAGTTTGTTTTATTTAAAAGAGGCCTAGAGCTCACCAACAGAAAAATAAAAATAAATTAAAATAAAATAGAATAAAATAAAATAAAATAAAACAATATAAATTAAATGAAATAAAATAAAATATTAAAAAACTGAATTAAAAAGAATAAAATAAATAATTTAAAAAAAATTATCTTCTGACTATTTTCGGCTTAGATTTATAAATTTTAAATATTTAAAGAGCTCGAGGCCATATACTTATATATTCAGATTAAAACCCGGATAGATTTTATATATATGTATATATTTTAAATTTTATTTAGTCGATATTTCGACCTCAATCTGAGGTCATTCTCAAGACTGTAAAAAACAAACATGAAACATTAAAATCATAAATAATATAAAAACCTATTTATAAACTTACACTCTTGGGTGTAGCTTGTCGACTAATTTTACAATATTAAACATAAGTACAAGAAGGCAATAGAACCGGAAAAGCAAACATCCAAAAATATACAGTAATGGTAAACAAATTTTTACACAAACAGCAATACATTAAACTAACTAAATAATAGGCGAAACTCTCATAGTGCTCTCCTGTTGCTCCTGTTGATCAGTTGGCGGTATGCCGACGCGCATTTTTCCGTATCTGCTTTGTAGTTCATTCGTTTCTCTCTCGGTTCGTTAATAATAAACAACATCTCAAGTGTGTATCTTTTGTTGTAATGCTTCTCCTGTTGCATTATTGCTACGTTCTCAAAATCTGGAGTGTGCCCGGTTTCTCTGCAATGCTGACTTAAAGCTGTTTTGTTTTCATTAGGGTGGTCGCGATTTTTTAAATTTGATTTATGCGCGGAAATCCTTGTTTTTAGTCTGGACTTAGTTGTACCAACATATACCTTAGGGCATACGTAGGACCCGTCATTTTTGCAAGGAATCCGGTATATAACGTCCGATTTGTCATATTTTTCTATTTTGTTTTTTGTATCACTGAATATTTTCTGGACGGTATTATTATAAGTAAATGCTATTTTAAATCTCTCACGGTCATACATTTTGGAATATTTCATTATATTTCGATAGCCCCGGAACATGCGTGGCTGTCTTATTTATTTTATTAGTTTTATCATTAAAGGTTTGATTGGTGTTAGTTTTTGTGAAATAGTCGTGAATATAGCCTCTTATTAGACCTAAAGGAAAATCGTTGTCTTTCAGAATTTTCGTAATGATTTCATGGCAAAAATATAGAAATCATTACGAAAATTCTGAGAGACAACGATTTTCCTTTAGGTCTAATAAGAGGCTATATTCACGACTATTTTACAAAAGCTAACACCAGGCATGCTTAACCAACGAAACGATATCATTTCGTTACGATAATCAACGTTAATAAACGAAACGAAGTCATTTCGTTTCGTTTATTATCGTTAAGATCGTCAAATTAACGTTAACGAAATGACTTCGTTTCGTTTATTAACGTTGATTATCGTAACGAAATGATATCGTTTCGTTGGTTAAGCATGCCTGGCTAACACCAATCAAACCTTTAATGATAAAACTAATAAAATATATAAGACAGCCACGCATGTTCCGGGGCTATCAAATAGAATAAAATATTCCAAAATGTATGACCGTGAGAGATTTAAAATAGCATTTACTTATAATAATACCGTCCAGAAAATATTCAGTGATACAAAAAACAAAATAGAAAAATATGACAAATCGGACGTTATATACCGGATTCCTTGCAAAAATGACGGGTCCTACGTATGCCTTAAGGTATATGTTGGTACAACTAAGTCCAGACTAAAAACAAGGATTTCCGCGCATAAATCAAATTTAAAAAATCGCGACCACCCTAATGAAAACAAAACAGCTTTAAGTCAGCATTGCAGAGAAACCGGGCACACTTCAGATTTTGAGAACGTAGCAATAATGCAACAGGAGAAGCATTACAACAAAGATACACACTTGAGATGTTGTTTATTATTAACGAACCGAGAGAGAAACGAATGAACTACAAAGCAGATACGGAAAAATTCGCGTCGGCATACCGCCAACTGATCAACAGGAGCAACAGGAGAGCACTATGAGAGTTTCGCCTATTATTTAGTTAGTTTAATGTATTGCTGTTTGTGTAAAAATTTGTTTACCATTACTGTATATTTTTTGGATGTTTGCTTTTCCGGTTCTATTGCCTTCTTGTACTTATGTTTAATATTGTAAAATTGGTCGACAAGCTACACCCAATAGTGTAAGTTTATAAATAGGTTTTTATATTATTTATGATTTTAATGTTTCATGTTTGTTTTTTACAGTCTTGAGAATGACCTCGGATTGAGGTCGAAATATCGACTAAATAAAATTTAAAATATATACATATATATAAAATCTATCCGGGTTTTTAATCTGAATATATAAGTATATGGCCTCGAGCTCGTTAAATATTTAAAATTAAAAAAAATGTTATTAAAAATTTATTACCCGAAATAAATTTAAATAAAACAAAGAGTGATAAAATAAAATAAAAAAAGTCTAACTAAAAGAAAATAAAATAGACAGATGAAGCGAAAAAGACGGAGGGAAGAGTGAATAAATTTAAATAAAACAAAGAGTGATAAAATAAAATAAAATAAAAAAGTCTAATTAAAAGAAAATAAAATAGAATACAGTAAGATAAAATAAAATTAAATTAAATAAAATAAAACAAAATAAGATAAAATAAATTAAAATAACATAAAATAAAATAAAATAACATAAAATAAACATAATATAATAAAATAAAACATAACATAATGAAATGAAATAAAATAATAAAATATTAATTAAAGAAAAAAAAATAATTAAAAAATATATAATTAAAAATGTATAACCCGAAAAAATAAAATAAAATATTCTACGAGTGTTAAGCTCTAATGAATATGAGGTTCCAAACTCTAGGCAGTTTTGCGCTGCCAACCTAGGGGCAACCGTGGTTTGAGTCAAAACACAGCGTACATTATACAATTTATTCCAGAAGAATATTCATTAAAATGACGTGTAGGGCGCTAGTTGTATCCGATCATTTCAGCCGGGCAGCACAGCAACCAACCAACTAACCCCCGTACTTTTCAACTGATGATCCCTGTACTTGGTGGGCTGTTAATTATACATATGTATAGATTTCGTTTTCTTATTTTTAACAAGATACAGTTTTGCTGTGCGACTTAGCTCAATGCGTAGAGAGAACTCGACAGATATGTCGATAAGGCCCAGGGTGCTGATTCGAAACCTTTTTCACGAAGCAATTGGAACAATTTTAGCTGTTTTAAATTCGTTCTCGTTTCTAAGAAAAGTATTCCTAGAAACAAGAAAAATATAAATTTAAATTACTTTTTTCCATTTTGATAGTAAATTTTCTCCGTTATAGGAAATTGTTTTGGGAAGTAAAACAAACTGAGTATTAATACGTTGCATCTTTTGATGCGCAGGGCCGCAGATAGCCGAGCCGGGCCCCTGGGACAGTTCGCGTTACGGGCCCCCATAAAAAATAAACTCAATCCAGTAAAAAAAATAACATAACATACATATATTTTTCAATTCACATTACATTAACTTTTTCTAGATATATACATTTTAAGAGCTTGAATCAGCCAAGGAAAACCTTCCGTGCTTTTCGGTCTGCGAATATGGAAATTACCGATTCAAAACTAATGCCGCTAGCAATTCTGGACTCCAACGCCAATGTTCCAAGGCTTGTCAAGTGATTTTGGCTCATTGTAGAACGTAAACAATTTTTCACGCGATACAATAGACTAAAAGAACGCTCCCCTTCAGCCACACTTCAAGTCATGAAATTTGTTCAGAATTTGAAATGGCTGAATGGCAGCGAATCACATCCCAAATTTACTAAGTGGATGGCTTTGAGATTAATGATATATCTATTAAAACCCTAGAAATATCGATGCCATAAATCGTGCAGAATGGCGCTGCTTTTTCTCTGAGCTTTTCTTCCGTCAGATCCTCTTACTTCCACAAAAAACTAAATTTAATCGCAATGTCATTTACGGCTTCGAAACGTCTTGTCATGTTACCAATCAGGCAGTCCAAAAGGACGTAAAAAATTTGTTGTAGCAACAAAATATGTATGTATCTATAAAATCCTAGTTAGAGTACTGTCAATATTGCTTTGCCTTGCCGGGCCCCCAAAAACCTTCCGGGCCCCAGGGAAATTACCCTGTCTGCCACCCCCTCTCCGCGGCCCTGTTGATGCGTAATGGCTTTAACAGATACAATACGCCACTTACTTCTCGGACAAGGGGAAACTGACAGCAGAGTTGGCTGTGTTTATTTTAATTGTAAGCGTTAGATCAGGAACGTATCAGTCGTCGCTCCAACATACTTTGCCAATTTTCTAATTTTGACATACGTCAGCTACGTTACATATGTAGCACTTTAGTTTTTGCCAATTATAGTGCGCGACTGTGAAAAATTAGTGTTCAAAATAAACAATGCCGTTAGTAGACATGCTGTTATTATTTTGATAATTAAATCTAAAATTTTATTGCTTGATAAAAGCATTTACGTAAGTCGTTATGTACCTCACTTTACTCAACGCACGCGCTGTCTGTGGAAAATGGCTTACGTTGTGACGGTGACGTATTGTGTCTGTTTAAGCCATTAACATCTTACCTAACATAACGACACCGACTGATATCGTGTCGGTTGCGGGAGCGAAGGCAAGGCAAGGTGAGTTATCGGTTTGTTATCGGTGCGTTATTTATGAAGTGCGGACGAGTTATCGATATCTTTTCGAAGTGTTACAAATTTGTTACTGATAAAGTTACTGATTGTAAGTAGGAATTTATCGATTTTCCATCGAAAGTTTATCGATTTTTTAACGAGAAGTTATAAAAATGTATCGAGTTGTTATTCTCGGCATGGTTGCGGACGATAAGGCAAATTTATTTGTCGGTTGACTATACAAACCAATAAAAAGCAGAAGTCAATATCCGACACTTCAGTGATAGTAGGGCAAATTCATATTACAAAGATAAATTTACACAAATGTATATATGTATGTAAGACCACATCTGATTCAACTTGGCGTATCGTATATTGAATTCCGCTTTGCCAATATAAGTTGGCAGTAGTAACGTCTGCGTAGAAATTGTGTCAGTAGAATTATTGCTTTAAATACTCGAAATGTCAGCATTGATTTTGTATTGCGCCATTTAAGTATGTACATAAATTAAGCATGGCATCAGAAACCTATTCGAGAGCTGCCAAGCTTTCGATAGTCGTTTACCATAATGGAATTCATAGCAGAAGCTATTCTAAGTCTAGTAAGGCTAGGATCTTTCTTAAGATACGTTTAATTTAAATATAAATAAAATATTATATACAGCTCATCACTATACCTCCCTCGATACTCCCCGTCGGTATCACGTACAGCACCATGCATCTTCCGGAGAACTTTTCTCTCGAATATTTCTAAAGCCATCTCACCTTCAGTCCGTGATTTCGATCCATAGATCATGACAGGTATGATAAGCGACTTGTAGAACGTGGGACTTAGTCCAATTAGCATTTGGTGGCAAAAGTTATTCTCATCTCGATTTCCAAGCTGAAATAAATTTCGCTGTTAATGCTAGTTCTCAGATAGAGGAAGTCTTTCACAGTCTCAGCTTTATGTCCGTCAACAGTGACGTAACTGCGAAGATGTGAATGCGTCCATTCTTTGTTGGAGGTTTCAGATATTTCAGTTTGTCCTAATTTACCGTAAAACCTGATTTTTTCTTCTCTGTTAAGGCGCTTTTGTTAAGGCTAATGATTTCAATATTATTAGCAAACCTTAGTTTGGAAATGGGGGTAGGGGGAAACCTCCACTGAGTTGCGAGAGGTCGCTGGAGGAATACTTGAGCTCCCTTGATACTCCCAATTGCCATCAGTTATAGCGAAACAGGAATAGCTGGCATGATTTGTTACGTAACTGCGAAGATGTGAATGCGCCAATTCTTTGTTGGAGGTTTCAAATACTTCAGTTTGTCCTCATTTACCGTAAAACCCGATTTTTTCCTCTTTGTTAAGGTGCTTTTGTTAAGGCTTATGATATCAATATTATTAGCAAACGTTATTTTGGAAGCGGGGGTAGAGGGAGACCTCCACTGAGTTGCGAGAGGTCGCTGGAGGAATACTTGAGCTCCCTTGGTACTCCCAATTGCCATCAGTTATAGCGAAACAGGAATAGCTGGCATGATTTATTACAAAACGGGCAAATTTGCTTAGGCTGTTATGAAGACCTCCAGTCTTTGATAAGAATTTGAAGCTTAAATTCAAATAAAATAGTTTTTGTTGTAAAAATGCACTTTGTATTTATTGATAAAACAGAACTAAGACATTTTTTTTAGATCCAGATACATATATCTTCAAGAGCTTTGAAAGAGTGCTACTCTTTTTACTTCTTTTGTATTAAGTCGGAACATAGCTTAAAGCTCTATGAAAAAACAGGGATCGAAATATGACATACAAAGAATGGTTAATCTAGCGATCGAGTTTTAAGAAACAATTTCATAGCGATGGCCTTAGTCTGACTTTTATGAATGTGCCAGTCCCAGTTTCACGTTGCCTCTGTAATTTTGATATTGAATTGAGGATTTTCGATTAGTCTGTACCTTCTATTTTCGTTCGATTCGCTGAAATGTCATATAGATAACTCAAATATTTAGTACAGCTAAATGTTCTTTACTTACAACACTACTTTGGTAGTAGTACTTCACAATTAAATTACTCGCGTACTTCGTTTAATGTTTTTAAATCAAACGGACTGACCAGTACTTTGAATGCGCCGCTTGTATACTCTAAGTTTGCCTCGTTACTTATTTCTTTATTGCTGTGTACATGTCATTGTCATCTGCTTGCCTTTCTGTTGTTGTCCAGCATTTACTACTTCTACTAGCGGCATAGTGACGTATCGAGACTGTGGTACCTATTCGCCACAATATCTTTATAAGCTGAACTGCAGGAAGCATAAATATCATCTCTGGCTTGTAATAATGGGGATATCTCTGGAAGCTTATGACAAATTTCGACGACATAATAGACTAGCGCAATGGAGGCGGTGGTATTTAAAACTCTAAGAAAACATGGCAGTACGTTTAAAAATGCCAAAGCTTTGGCAGAGGAGATTGCATTTCTTTTCTGACAGGATGTGATAGAAACTCGACGTTATGCACTTTGGCAAGCTTCGGTATTCAAATGCATAATCCCAAATAATTTCCTCATTTTAACAGAAATTTGCGTAATTCTCTAAATAGATCGATAATTGTAATCATTGAAGACGATGTAGACATGTATCTACTGGGATGGAATCTCCACAAAAAATACTGTCTGAAGTAGATCGGAAAGGAATCAAAACCACTTAAATTTTATTGGCAACTCTGAGACTCGTGTACATGATTTATATGAAAAGTAAAAATCACCAGGGCAAGCATGGTAGATTGAGGCCGAGTGGCATTGCCACATATTAAAACAAGTAAGGAAGGCTAAGTTCGGGTGTAACCGAACATTACATACTCAGTTGAGAGCTATGGAGACAAAATAAGGGAAAATCACCTCGAAGTAAAATGAACCTAGGGTAACCTGGAATGTGTTTGTATGACATGTTTATCAAATGAAAGGTGTTAATGAGTATTTTAAAAGGACGTGGGCCTTAGTTCTATAAGTGGACGCCTTTTCGAGATATTGCCATAAACGTAGACCATGGGTGACTCTAGAATGCGTTTGTACAATATGGGTATCAAACGAAAGGTGTTGATGAGTATTTAAAACGGAGTCGGCCTTAGTTCTATGGGCTGACGCGTTTTCGGGATATCGCCATAAAGGTGGACCAGGGGGACTCTATAATTTGTTTGTACGACATGGGTATCAAACGAAAGGCGATAATGAGTATTTTAAAAGGGAGTGGGCCTTAGTACGATATGGATATTAAATTAAAGGTATTAATGAGGGTTTTAAACGGGAGTGGTGGTAGTTGTATATGTGAAGGCGTTTTCGAGATATCGACCAAAATGTGGCCAGGGTGACCCAGAACATCATCTGTCGGGTACCGCTAATTTATTTATATATGTAATACCACGAATAGTTATCCCTCCAAGATTCCAAGGGCTTTTGATTTCGCCCTGCAAAAATTTTTCATTTTCTTCCACTTAATATGGTAGGTGTCACACCCATTTTACAAAGTTTCTTGAAACACATTTACGAAGCAAATTTTGGTAAAGGTCTGTCACCATTGGAATTCGTAAATGCCACTCTGTAGCTAGTGCAGAACGTTCTTTCAGCGTCCTTGCAAGAATCAAAAATTTTCATATATCGTGTTGATCTCAAGAGCGAGTTTCAGGACTTGAAACGCTTTGTATTGAATCCGTTTTGGAGCGAAAAGAGCAAGAAAAGCCACTCTTTGATATCCGAACCTTCTACATTGAATAATTAAAATTTATAATCACCATTATATTTATCAGAAATATTCTAAAATGTTACCAAATAACTGGAATAGATTGTTCGAAACAATATGTGGCTGTTAAAAGAGAATTTTATTTCTACGTTACAATAAAACAGTATAAATAGTAAATATTCTGGGTTAATTTTATTTTCAGCTCTTAGTCCAAAACATTTTTTTTTATGTAATCCATCAATAATGATTCATGAATGAGGCGTCATTAATTCAAATTAATCAAATGTATTAGAGGATTTGTATAGGGGGCCCGTAAATTGTTTAGTCCCGGGCCCGGATTTTCTCTCTACGGTCCTGCTTCGCGCCATTCAAACGATATTTTACTTACGATATTTTGGGTTATTGCCTAATCGACGATCTCTGCACCAGCTAAATATTATGCATACGCAACGCCTGTTTCAGTGTTCAGTAACAAAAATGTTCAACATAATAACTAATACCAATTTCACATAAGGGTTAATGTAATTTCAATCAAGCTTTCTACATTAAAGCTCTTATTAAATTCAATCTTACATTCAAATTCCTAAGTACCTCATTCTAGTCGTTGCTGTGGCGAATTTAATTGTCAACGTAATAAATGACAATCAAAACCCATTTATGGAAAGGAAAAATTAATGATTCCATTAATCAAAACTGTTACTGCATTAAGATTCTTTGTGAAATTGATATAAGATCTTTTATTTTTGGAACACAATCTTGGAATTTTTCCGAGAGGAACATCATTGCTGAACAAACTTGTAGTCTAGCAGCTTCGCACTTAAAGACCTTCTTTTTAGGGTGAGTTTCAACTCCAGATAAAGTTTGACTTGAGTTTAACCCTGCCATTTTGGCCACATATTTTATGTTATCGAACTCGAGTTCAAATTCTTACTGAAAACAGGGCCTAAGATGTCATATGATGGTATATTGACCACATATATTAAATTTCTTCGTGGAATCAGCTTTCTAAATATCGCATACAAGGGCCTGTGAAGCGTAATGTGCAAAAGATTGAAGCCCATCGTGACTCGGCTGATTGGACCTTATCAGTACAGCTTCAGCCGTGGTAAATGTACCATCAATTAGATTTTCACATTGCGAAGAAAACTGACGAAAAAAATTTACACACATCACTTCTTCGCCGATTTTAATACCGCCATCGACGGCATGAAAAGGAGCTGCCTATATGCCGCTGTGTATGAATTTGGTTTCCCCGAAAGCAGTTCGAAACCAAACGAGGCTCTAGATTTCGTGCGATTTCTTTAACACAATGCTGAAGAAGATAATTCAAGCAGCATTACCAAACCTGGAGACACAATCTATGTCTAATGATGATCACGATAGTAATTTTAATCGATTTATATCAGCCAACTTAAACGAAAAGGCTCGGACTAGACAATCCATTTTTATACCCAGCTGTACTTGCACACAGGGAATTATATCTTTGATTGGATAACAGTTGGTTGCACAGGTATAAAGGAATCGAGATATACAGACTACCATATATCAAAATCATCAGTATGGAAAAAAAATTTGATTGAGCCATGTCCGTCCGTCCGTGCGTTCGTCCGTCCGTTATCACGATAACTTGAGTAAATATTGAGATATCTTCACCAAATTAGGTACATGAGCTTATCTGGACCCAGAATAGTATGGTATTGAAAATGAGCAAACCCGGATGCTAACCACGCCCACTTTTTATATATACAACATTTTGGAAAACACAAAAAACTGATTATTTAGTAAATAATACACCTTGAATGTTGAAATTTGACATGTGGACTGACTCTTGATAAAAATTTGAAAAAATTTTTTTAAAATGGGCGTGGCTCCGCTCACTTGTGCTAAAATCAATTTTACAAATATTATTAATCATAAATCAAAAATCGTTAAACTTATCGTAACAAAATTCGGCAGCGAGGTTGCCTTTACTATGAGGAATGCTTTGAAGAAAAATTAACGAAATCGGTTATGGACCACGCCCACCTTTATATAAAAGATTTTTATAAGGGACGTGGACGAACAAACTAAGCTATATCTTTGCAGAAAAGAGGTTTATATCAATGCTGTTTCATTTCCCAGGTGGATTTATAACAATAAATAGGAAAAGGTTAAAATTAAAAAAAGGCGTGGCACCGCCTCTTTCATGACTAAGCAATTTTCTATGTTTCGGGAGCTATAACTCGAAGAAACATTTACATATCGTAACAAAATTTGGTACATATATTTTCCTATATAACAGGAAATATTTTTAGTAAAAATAGATAAGATATGTTTAGGACTATGCCCACTTTTATACAAATGATTTTAAAAAGGGGAGTAGGCAAAAATAATAAGTTAAATCTTAGTGAAAAATAGTTGTGTACCAATCGTATTTTGTGCTATTATAACAAGGAATGGGGCACTGCCCCTTTCTTACAATGCATTTCCCAACGTTTCTGGAGCCATAACTCGACGAAAATTTTTTGTGTTTAACAGGAAATACTTTCAGTAAAAATGGACTAAATCGGTTAAATCGCCTTCTTTTATATAAAATATTGTCTAAAAGTGCGTAGATGCAGGTAATACGCTATTTCTAGTAAAAGTTGGAAAATTTCGTTAATAACCCTTCCTTTTTTTCTTTGTAATAACGCTTTTTACTTCAATGGCACTTGTGTGTTTATGTTTATTGTTCTGATATATCTTTATTTTAAAATAAACAGTGGGGAAATCCCCATATCTGAAAGAAAACTGCATTAGTACCGGCTCAAGGTCATTGGTGTTATCTTCTGTATCCTTTTTGCTTCTTTTAAATGAAAATTAATTCAGAATAGAACCACATGTAAATGTATCTTTGCGCAGCCTTGTAACACTACTAAGCAAACAAAACAAACAGCAACAACGAACTTAGACCTCCTTACTTGTTATAATTATTATTTATGTGCTATACTTATTTTCTAATTTACGAGTTACGTGCAAAAGGGAAACTTCCTTGAAAATTCCGTTTTGAGATTTGGGTGTTTTAAACATTTGCGGCGATATAGCGTTTTTGTTGTAGTTATTTTTGTAACATTTTCTTAATACTATATTTCATATATAATCTTTCCAATATACATACTTATTGACAAAAGCCAGTTTTCACAATTTTTACCAAATATGGCGAAATAAATTGAGGATAGATGTTACCTTTTGGCATATAGCATAGAAGCAACAGTGGTACATAAATGAAATTTTTGTATGCCCCACTTGCTATGTAAAAAAGGGGAAATATAAAATTTCAGCGAAATAGGAAGACGTTTACAAAGCTTATATGGAGAGGCACACGATATGGGAGTATGAGGAGATACATTGCTTTTTTTTATTGGAAACAAGGCAAAAAACCAGCACAGAGCTTTCATATTTTTCGATGTCACTAAGTCAGTTTCAGAGATACATAAGAAAAATTTGTGTGGGTATAAAACAGGACCTATTCTCCCTGTTAAGCTATTTAACGCAAACACTCACAGTTGATTATACATATAGATCCATATCGAGGGTCACTAAACCAAAATTCGTGAATAGCTTTTAGACGTCGCGCACAGCGGTGATGGCCGAATGGTAAGCTTTGCTCTTAAATCCAAGTTTAAAAAAGTGTAAATTGCCATATCAGATCCCGATAAACTACTAATTGCAAAATTAAAAAAAATCTTAATCCTGATACCAACATATGCATTAAAAGTAGATATGTAACCACGGTCTACTTTTAGATACTCGTAAAGATCAAGTTTGGCACAATGCGACACTGCAACACATCGACACATGCACCAGAATAAATATTCAATACAAATCCGCATTGCAAAACCCATAAAAATTGCAGGGAATTTTCTTCTTTTTTCGTTCTACTTTCTTTCCTTGCTTTTCTTATTTATTGCCTAAAAATGGCTTATAATACTTATTCCCTTATTTTTTTCACTTTACTCGAGTGCCACTTCGCCTTTTCTTTTATTTGCATTCGTTTTTTATTTTAGAATTTTGTCTACTAACCAGCAGGCGCACAGCATTTTCATTGTCGAAGTACGCGAGCTACTTTTGATTTAACGCGTTTCACTATGCTTCGCTGATTCGGAAGCCTCATCTGATAATTTTGTATACCTTTTATGAAAACTGAATGTTGGATTAAGTTTGTTACAAATCTCAAATTTGTATGTCCTTAAAGGAGAAGTGTACCGAAATGATCACTATAACGAACTGAGTTGAATAAGCCATGTCCGTCTGTTCGTCTATTTGCTTGAACGCACTAGTCTCTCAATTCTTGAGATATCTTGATGAAATTCTGTGAGAGGGTATATTTGGGTGTCCGATTAATCATTCGTCGTAACCGAACGGATAGGACCAATATATCAAATATCTCCCATACAACCGATTTTTTGGACAAGAGAGTTTTCGTCATTCTTTCCTCATTTTATTAGCTACGTATAAGGCATACATTGTTGTCTGAATAAATTGTTAAGACCGGCCATGTATGTATAAAATATATATCCCAAGGATGCGTTGTAACGTTAATTTTCACGAAATTTTAATCGTTTCCGTTGAAACACTTGGGAATGTTATTGTTAAAGCAGTTATGAAAATAAAATTTTTTTTTAACCGAAACGCAATAACGTCCTTAATGTTATAACCTTAATAATAACGATAAACTTTAACACGAGGCGTGCTATCAAAACCAACGCAAACCTTCGGTTGTGTGCTAGTGAAATCAACGTTGGGGGTCGAGAGTCTCATAAAGTTTATAACGTTAACGATGTGGGTTCGTTTCGCTGAAGTGAAACGAAATCATTTCTTTAAGTTAATTTTAATTTTTAAACCAGCGAAATAGTATCATTTCGTTTGTTAAGTATCCTTGATTTATCCCATACTACCCTTCAGATAAAAAGTTTTTTCGCCACTTCTACCTCATTTTAACAGCTGGAAGCTTGAAACTATACAACACGTCTATGTATAAGGCATGCTGTTTAAAAAAAACGTTAAGATGTGTCGTATATATAGTATATAACCCGTAGAACTGATGGTTCAGATTTTATGTATTTTTGAAATTTAATCACATTATTGTTTACCTCCATTCATGAAAGGTATGATATCTTTGGAACAGCCACAGTGAGTCTCGTTCTTACTTGTTAAACTTAAATTTGTTGTTTTTTTTTGTTCTGTTTGACTTCTCTCTTCCACCCATGCACACACACGTAATGCATGTAAATCATTGCTAGAGCATGATGCGGGTGGCAATTGCAGTCGCATCCGCATCCAGATTTGCTTGTAGCGCCCTTTCACTTGTACTTGTTCCTATTAAAAAAAAAGCCCTAACTGCTTTAAAATGGCAAAAGAGGGAAAATGGTTGATAAGTAGTGAAGCTGGGTGTGCAATGACAGCCTGCGATGTTTTTTTTTGCGGATGTGCCGTTGCAGTATATAATGCATACATTTAGATACATACAAATGTAAATAAATGTGTAACCGTGTATTGTTTTTTTTTGTATACTCAGTTGAGCAGAGCTCACAGAGTATATTAACTTTGATTGGATAACGGTTGGTTGTACAGATATAAAGGAATCGAGATAGATATAGACTTCCATATATCAAAATCATCAGTATCGAAATAAAATTCGATTGAGCCATGTCCGTTCGTCCGTTAACACGATAACTTGAGTAAATTTTGAGGTATCTTGATGAAATTTGGTATGTAGGTTCCTGGGCACGATATCGGACTAAAACCACGCCCACTTTTTCGATGTCGAAAATTTCGAAAAATCGAAAAAGTGCGATAATTCATTACCAAATACGGATAAAGCGATGAAACTTGGTAGGTGAGTTGAACTTATGACGCAGAATAGAAAACTAGTAAAATGTTGGACAATGGCCGTGGCACCGCCCACTTTTAAAAGAAGGTAATTTAGAAATTTTGCAAGCTGTAATTTGGCAGTCGTTGAAGATATCATGATGAAATTTGGCAGGAACGTTACTCCTATTACTATATGTATGCTTAATAAAAATTAGCAAAATGGAAGAACAACCCACTTTAAAAAAAAATGTTTTTAAAGTCTAATTTTAAAAGAAAAGTTAATATCTTTACAGTATATAAGTAAATTATGTCAACATTCAACTCCAGTAATGATATGGTACAACAAAATACAAAAATAAAAGAAATTTTCAAAATGGGCATGGCTCCGCCCTTTGTCATTTCATTTGTTTAGGCATATGTCGAACAAAACATTACCAATCCTTGTGAAATTTGGTAGAGGCTTAGATTCTAGGGCGATAACTGTTTTCTGTGAAAAAGGGCGAAATCGGTTGAAGCCACGCCCAGTTTTTATACACAGTCGACCGTCTGTCCTTCCGCTCGGTCGTTAACATGATAACTTGAGCAAAAATCGATATATCGTTACTAAACTCAGTTCACGTACTTATCTGAACTCACTTTATATTGGTGTAAAAAATGGCCGAAATCCGACTATGACCACGCCCACTTTTTCGATATCGAAAATTACTAAAAACGAAAAAAATGCCATAATAATATACCAAATACGAAGGGAACATGGTAATTGGATTGGTCTATTGACGCAAAATATAACTTTAGATATATGAAAGTTGTTGATTCTTGCAAGGACGCTGAAAGAACGTTCTGCACTAGCTACAGAGTGGCACTTACGAATTCCAATGGTGACAGACCTTTATCAAAATTTGCTTCGTAAATGTGTTTCAAGTGTATTATTTCGCATTCTAAGCTTTGACAAACGTCCGACATGTATTTTTTCGACAAATTTTGCTCGCTCGCCCGAACCGTTGTTTCATCCATGTCTTCAAATTGCCACAAAAAGGAAAACGTCGCATTCAAATTTCTCATAGCTGCAAATTGTTCAGTAATGCCAGTGATTACCGAATCAACAATCACCCAAAATTTATTGTTTTTAAAATCAGACTCTGGATCATCCACAATCATCTTATTTCCATTATCTTCAGAACGTTTTTTGGGTTTTCTTTTTTGCATATCCGGAAACTTTGGCGAGATGTTCAATTAATAGCAACTATTTTGCATTCGTTTAAAATTGTTTCCCATTGGTTCCTGATCAACTTCAAATCAGCTTATAAGGCATCTAGATGTGGCGGTGCCCCCCATCAGAAAACAAAATTAAGAAACACATTTTTTTAGAAAACATTAGTCAGATTCCTTTTTCAGAAAGACAAAATTCAGAGGTCAAAACTCAAAAGTCAAATTTCATGAGGCAAAATTCGGAAGTCAAAATTCAGAAAGTAATCAGACGACAGAAAAAACATAAAATTTTTTTCGAAATTCAGAAACGTTTATTTATAATAATAAGTAGTAAAATCTAAAATTGTACATTATGTGCATTTGCAAGCATGTAGTTAATTAAACTTTTTCCCGTTTTCTTTTTCAAGTGAATTTACAATATCAAAAAAAAACGAAGTCTTTATATTTTACTAGCGGCCCGGTACGTGCTTCGCTACGTATAAAGTGAAATTTGAAATCAAACTCATTTATTACAAAAAAAAAGGTATTCTATTATTTGCTAGCTATTTTAAAACTTAATACAAAACATTTGGATAAACAATATTTTTTGTTTTTCCATTTTGAGCATGAATAAACAAACGGCTGGGGGTACCGACTCTGGAACAAGCAACATAAAGTTGGCCATGTGAAAAACATGATTCCTCCAAATTCACACCACAAACGTTAAGTGTTTGCCCTTGGGCTTTGTTGATGGACATCACAAATGATAAACGCACAGGATATTGTAATCGTTTGAATTCAAATGGCATATCGGTTTGAATCATAGGGATACGCGGTATTAAACAAACTTATCCTTTTGATTTACCAGTTCAGATCGTAGCTTCAATCAAATTTGGCAAAATTTTTCACTGCCAATCTGGTGCCATTACACAGATTTGGTGGTTTAATATTTCGCTATAATATAATCAAAGAACCCACTTTCAGATTCAAACAATGCGGTGGCATACCAGCCGGTACTAATGAATTTAAAAATTCAATTGGATAATTCATTGCCTCATCTTGATTCATAGCACTGTCAATTGATTTATATGTCGTGACTACACCTGGGAGTTTTGCTTGAATTTGAAAATTAATGGCATTGATATGAATGTTCTTCGGTGCTAATATGGCGCGTTCTCTAAACCAATCATGATTTCTCTAATTCTGAAGAATATTTGGAAAAACACATTCAATAATTTCATCTATCGATTTCGTAATTGTACAAAAAATTTTCGGTACAGTGATCAATCCGTTGGTTCTGTCGATTTGTATTTTGCCATCACCAATTTCTAACAATTGTTTTGAAAACTCATGGGCAGCTGGATCATTTTTTAAGTGAATACGCATATTATTGTTCAGTGTCAATTTTTGTACATATCTCCAAAGAACTGATGACTTCAAACAGGCATTTATTTCATCAGCAGGAGTTGGTCGAGGAATGACAGGCAATGTTTGTCGAAAATCCACTGAAAATTGGTGCAGTTTTGTTTCTGTTATTGCATGTTCGTTTTTTATTTTTTTATGAAATTAAATATCTTAGGGTGTGTCCCAAACGCACTTCGAAGACGTTGTGCCACCTTTAAATAGAATTATTTGTACGAACTTCACCCAGTTTAGTGATATTATACATATTCCATAATTCGATTGGATATGACGCCTTCTTTCGACGTTGCTGTGTTCCAGGCTGAAAAAAATTTCAGAAGTCAAAATTCAGAAAGTAATCGCAAAATATTTTTTTGCTGTCTGATTACTCTCTGAATTTTGACTTCTGAAATTTGACTTCTTAATTTTGACTTCTGAATTTTTGTTTCCGGATTTTTGACTTCTGAATGTTGGCTTTCTAAAAAAAGGGTTCTGTCTAATGTTTTCTGAGAAAATGTGTTTCCGAATTTTTGTTTTCTGAATTTATGGGGGGAACCAGGCGGCGTCTCTAGCTTGGAGTACGACGTTTCTTACATTAATGGTAGTCAGTATTTTGAACAAAATTGAGAACAACAAGATACATTCGAACTTGTTGATGTACTTGGGAATGCCGGTATATCTCCGCTTGTGCAGTCAAATTTAGCTTAAATAGTGCGTTAGTGCTTTTGCTAATCCTGGAACATCGTTTGCGAATGGTCTAATTGCCTCAATTCTAGCCGACCACCTAAAACCTAAAAGACTATGAAGAGAGCTCGGTAAATTTTTTTTTAGGATGTCCCATCGTTGTGGACTGCTGCTGAAAATAGTAAAACATTTTTGCACAACTCCGAAGAAAGTAATTGCAGCCGTACAACATTTTGCAGCATCAACACCACATAAATTGAGACTGTGGGTTGCACAAGGCGAGTAATCAGCATTCGAGTTTTTGTCGAGAATGTGACGCAGTGCTCAGTTGTAAGCTCCTTTCATATTGGCGCCGTTATCGTACCCTGCGCACGACAATCTTCAATCAAGTATGGCAAATTAGATCAGCGATTTTCTGACCAGTTTTTTGATTACAATTCACGAAAGCCAAAAACCGTTCTTGAATTGCAAATTTTGTTGCTTTCGAATTGAAATGTAGGTAGCGCCAAATGAACGTAGCCAACGTGACTAGCATCAACACGATAATAGCAAAATACTTGGCTTTCTTGCCTTGATCTAATATAGTTTCCCTCAATTGCTTTGCACAAATATCTATAAACTCATTCTGGATGTCTGGGGAAAGATAGTGAACTTGTAAACGTTTGTGCTGCTGTTGTGAAATCCTAACTTTCTCCAAATGATCTCTAAGTATCGGATCATAATGGCTTATGAGATCTTAGATGCCCAAAAAATTTCCATTGTTTCGTTCACCAAGATATATACTTTCGGTTTTGAAAGCTAGGCCTCTTTCACCCAAAAATAAAATAGTATCCAAAATTCTATATAAAATTTCTTCCCACTTTTTAGTTTCAGTGATTAGCTGTTCATTGATAAGTGTATCAATTATAGCCTACTTTTGAATTAGATTTTGTAAAGATCGCCATTGAATATAACATTTAATGTGATCTTGAGTATTTTCGTGTGATGGCAGTTTATCGTATAGCTTCTTCCCACCTGTAATTTCAAATATCCGCCAGGACAACAAATTTTAGGTCGATTTAAAGTAATGGTGCTTACAGATGACATGGTAGGCAATAAAAAGCATTGCTACTGGCACTCCACACTAACCAGTTACGCTCCACTTTCTCTCCATTTTGCAAGATTCTGTTTAACAACGAGGTAGGAAATGCCTCGTCATGACAATCACGTGGAACAATAACAGGACATCGACGAATTATTTCGTTGACTTCTTTCTCACATTGGTAGCCGCGCCCGCTGGTGCTTAGGCGATTTTTCTTAAATTCGGCGAATAAAAATCTGGCTTAGAAGTATAATGACAAGGTCTATAGTTCAAGCATTCAATGGAAAATCGTTAATTTTCGCCGATTTCCGAATTGCTCTTCTTATTAATTTTCAATGCCAATATATTTTAAATATGTGTATGTATCACACCTCAACTTACCAAGGAAAAATAATTTAAAATTAATATCATCTTGAGAAAAAAAATTTGTATAAAAAAAAGAAAAACTATTTAAAAATCAAATTCTCAAAAATTCCTTAGCATTGCATTTTTTATTCCTCCATATTAATAAGCTAAAAAAGTTCAGACTGTTAATTTCTGAAAATAGACTAAGCCTGTACCTGGAATATGTATGTATGTGAATATAAGTAGACTGAAATAAATTTCCATGTATAAACATTGCCTTGAATAACCAAGGCATACATTTTTCTGAATAAAATATGAGGCGCGATATACCTCTGAAGAGAATTTAGACCGACCTTCTCTTCCAATTCGCGTCATTCTCTCTTAATTTCTCCTACAAATTGGATAGACTGGTTCACATGTTTTTTGCCGACTCCGAACGACATTTGCTAAGGCAGATGAATTTTCACTGAGAATCTTTCTACAGCAAGAAAACTTGAAACAAATTGTTTCCAAATGTTTGATGTTGCTTTGCCCTGGACTTCAAGCCATGATTTTCGGTGCGGTGGGAGGAAGACGCTATGCTATGTAGTACAAAGGTAAATCGAAATTTTGAAACTTAATTTCACAAGTGTCCCATAAAAATAATTTATTTTTAACCAAAATTTTGTTTTCGAATAAACGTATTTCAATTTTTTCTATGTTGTTATGTTGGGAAACCTTCACACAAATCCTACATACGTAATAATTTTCTTTAAAAACAAATGCATTTTTCGATTTTTCATAAACATATACATATATACAAATATTTCAAGAGCAGGCTAAGATCTAAAAATTAAAAAATGTGTTCGAATTGTCTCGTACCAACCGTGGAATGCTCCGGTAGCAATTATTGTGAAGAGCGGGTCGAACATTATCATCTTCGCTGAGTTCTTTGAAGCTGCCTATATTTAAGATGACGTTAACGATTTCCCTCTAGAATCTAAGCCTTTTCTGAACATTGATTAACAGGTCGTTTTGACAAAAATTTTACCCGGGCTTGAAACCTTCCGCCTTTCGCCGAATTTCGAGCAAAATTTCAAATTTTTCCTGACTATCAATATATATATTAAAGCAGCTGAGAATCTATGTATTACTGAATCATTACAATAAACGGCAGGCCCGGTCCTATTCTTTAACTTTGAACCATGTTGTTTTTGCAAACTATATAAGAAATCGTTATACTACATATGGCCTGCACTCATGCTGTCCCGCAGCCTTGATGCAGTTGCCAACGTTATATTTTTGGCCATTAGGTCTGCAAAAGTGATGTGCAGAATCATTGATCATCTTCATACCCCTTCTAGTTTTTTCCTCTGCGTACTTTTTCGTGGTTTTCCACCAATAGTAAAGGACGTGCTTGACAATTTAATATTCAATGAAAGAGCAGATGATAGGTCCCATGTGCATCCTAACAATTTGTTTTGCATTCATGCAGTGTCGTGGCGCTTTCTTTCACATGGAGTTTTAACGACAATTTACTTACTTACTTAATTGGCGCTTACTCGTTTACACGGTTATGGCCGTCAAGTAAGGCGTATGAGTCGCTTCTTCGCTGTATTAACTGGCGCCAATTGGTAACGCCAAAATAATTTAAATCGTTTTCCACCTGGTTCTTCCAGCGGAGTGCGAGCCTCTCTTACTCTGCTTCCATGGGCGGGTTCCGATGAAAATACTTATTAGCCGAGCATCATCTTTCGTTCGCATAACATCGCCTAGCCAGCGTAGCCGCAGCGTTTAGAATCGCTGAACTATGTTGATGTCTGCGTAAAACTGCTAAAGCTCTCTCTCGAAGAACTTTTCTCTCGAACACTCTCAGAGCCGCTTCATGTGATGTAGTCATGGCCCATGCTTTTATAGAGCATGATTTTCGTTTGCCGGGAGAGGTCTTTTCATTCAATTGCTACCTAGTTGAAAGTAGTATTTATTGCAATTTAATTTACAATATAGTATAATTTTTAGTACGCTGTGCTTTCTCCGGCACCTTATACATATTTCCTATTTTCCGCATTGACGGTTAGCCCAACTCCAGATGGCCACATGACATGTACATCCCATAGGCCCTTATTGCTGGCAGACATCTGCCGTTATAATGACTGAATTATTGTACTCGACTTTATTTTTATACCCAGCTGCACTTGTTTGCAGGCTATTGTAGCTTTTATCAGATAATGCTGGCTGAAGTGGTATAAAGGAATAAATATATATTATCAGAGTTATCAGCTTCCAAATGATGCGTATGATCTTAGAATAGATTGAGATATTTTCAATCGCGTTTCACAATAAATGAAAAAAATATAGTGGATATTTTCCGTGAACCGAATTCATTTTATTATAAATAAATTAAACATCTCGTCAATATTTTTATTACCCAGATTTGTATGGCCACCGTGGTGTGATGGTAGCGTGCTCCGCCTACCACACCGTATGCCCTGGGTTCACACCTCGGGCAAGCAACATCAAAATTTTAGAAATAAGGTTTTCAATTAGAAGATAATTTTTCTAAGCGGGGTCGCCCTCGGCAGTGTTTGGCAAGCGCTCCGGGTGTATTTGTGCCATGAAAAGCTCTCAGTGAAAACTCATCTGCCTTTCAGATGCCGTTCGGAGTCGGCATAAAACATGTAGGTCCCGTCCGGCCGATTTGTAGGGAAAATCAATAGGAGCACGACGCAATTGGAAGAGAAGCTCGGCCTTAGATCTCTTCGGAGGTTATCGCGCCTTACATTATTTTTTTTTATAGATTTAAAAAAGAGCATAACATTCGTATAAAGTTCTTATTTATCTGCATACCTTACCTACGGTTCTGATCGCCTAGATGAAAGATTTTTATTAAAAATGCTTAGTAAAATGATGATAAGCATCCACACAAACCAGGCATGTATAACAACCATTTGTTCAAACTTATATACTCATGTTTATCCATATAAATGTTACCATATATTTCAATAATGTACGTAAGTATGTCGTATTCCCTGGAACGACAATTATACTGGGTGACGGGTGTGAGAAGAATGTTTGTCATTGTTTCAGATTTTATACTTTTCATATCCCAGCCAGCATTTTTGGAAAATGTTGATCAAAAAATATTCAAATATCATGCCACCAGATCATAGAAAACGTTCAAATTGAAAAATACTGTGGCGAATGTTAGCAATATCGATACATCACTGTGCTGTTATGAAATGATTGCACATCAACAGCAAAGTAAGCAACCACACATATGTGAAAACAGGGAAGCTAAGAGCGAAGGGTTATATACAACATGTAGTCATCATCTAAGAGCAGTTGATGATAATCTGGTACATTTGTTATTTTTTTGGTACATTTTAGCTTTTAGCCTAACTGATTCTAAAATGTGAACAACTTTTGCATCAATAGAATTAAAAGCACAGAAAAATAGTAACTCAAATAACAGGGCCAAACCAAAATTATAAAAACCATAATTTGCATTTTTGTTAGAAGAATTATTACTCTCTAATAATAGAGAAAATACTGATATATGTATATTATAAAATTTGGCAGTTTTTGATTCGTTTTTTATAAAATGGAATTGGAAATATTTTTAGATTTGGTTACCTTTGACCGATAGTAGCACGTAGGTATAATTTAATACATTATTAAATCTTTTAAAAGATCATTGCAATTACACTTGAAAAAATTATGGTTTCACTGCGACAATTCCTCGGTTATGATGGGAGCAAAAAGCGGATGTGCAAGCAAGACTGAAGCAATTGTTTCAAATTCTGCATGTTAATGGATTGTGTGTTTGTCACATTTTAAATTTAGCTTCAATGGCGCTTGTGATGTATTTTCCCAACAAATGATTACATTTTTAAAAGACGTAAACAGCACCCTTAGGAGGGCAGGACTTTCAGAGTTTCAAGAACATTTCGGTACAGAAATGCTTGTTATACTAAAGTACGCCCCCATAAGGTGGCTTTCTAGACAAGCAGTCATAGATAGAATTCTTGAGCAATGTGATGCCCTCAAGTATATTTAAATCTATACGTATTTGAAATAAAAGCAGTAATTAAAATATAATCTTAAATCTGAAATTTTTCAAAGTCGCATTTATAAAGTATATTTTACATTTGTTCTATATTTTAAATGAAATAAATAATGTGAATATAGAAATGCAGTCTGAAGATATTCACACACATTTACATTATTACCAAATTAAAAATTTTATAAAAAATCTATTTAGACTCCAGTCCTATTTGGATGTTAAATATTGATTCAGACGAAAATCACTTAACCCCAGATAAGTTTACTGCGGTGTTAATGTGGATATTATTTTATCAAACAACCTTTTTCGAAAAAGATGACGTACACATATTTAAGAGCTGTGCTAAAACAATTTTATATACAGGTTTTGTAGTACTTTATTAAAGAAAGTAATTTGAATGATAAAACTTTGTTGTGGGCTGCCAAAGCTTTCACCAGAAATTATTTAAGCAGTGAAACAAATAGTATTGTGTCTTTAGTTATGAACTTGTTTCCGAAATCTGAATTTGATAAAATACAGAAAATTAATTCTGAATTTAGAGCCTTAAAAATTTCAAGAATTTAAATATATGCAGCTTTCGGGAAGGATTTAGATCAGTTAAAAATGATTAAACGCGCAAATGTTTTCCCATATTTATAGAATACGTAGAAATGATATTTTCTATACAAAATTTAATTAAAACTAAGTGTAGAAATAGACTTCAAATAAACGCAGTTTCTAATTTAATTAAAACTAAAGACTTGATGAAATCAGCTAACAGTAGTTGTCATAATATAGATACGAATAAAAGCTTTTTGTCAACTGACTTATTTAAAGAACTCAAAGAAGAAGAACTGTTAATGTAGTGATTGAAACAGGAGTTATTAGTATAAATGTTGGCGACAATTTGTCGACTTTTATAACTGAATCTAAATCTTTTATACCTAAGATATGTTTATGAAATGTTTTTGCGTTGAATGCAGTGGTTATTTTTTTTAAATATTAATTTTATGTTCCTTACTGGCACTCAGGAAAGAAATTTTTATATATGTAGTATGTACATAATTGTACGCTTCAATCGATAAACTTCTTTTATTATTTTTACTGAAGAAGTATTTCTTCATAAATCATATTCCCTGTTATACTACCAATAAACTAATTTGTGTTAGAAAGTTCCTGACTAAAACAGTTTTTCGATAGTTTGTTTGTTCAAATTCCCATCCGAAGACATTTGGTACATTTTTGGATGATTTGATACGTTTATTTCCTCGTTTGGTACAAAATGAAAAAACCCATTTATCATCCCTGCCTAAGAGCAGAAGTTATTATTCAAACATACATACGCATATAATTATAATGCAAAAGTAAATACCACATACATAAATAAATAAGCAGCTTTTCGAGAAGCGTGTCGTGAAGGTCTAGACCCTTGCAGAGATATGTAATCAAGCAGTTTGATTTTAACATGCTTTTAGTAAATTACGCGAGTATTGTCAAACCATTAGATTGTGGTTCAACAAGCTGCAGCAGCGACGACCTCCGAATGCTTTCATTACATGATCAAAACACCATTTCCTAAAATAATTAAATAATGTATCAAATATCATGAAAAAATTAATTCCCCTGGTAATCAAAAATGATAGCGAAAACCATCAAATATGATTAAAAATTGTTAACAAAAAATAATAAAGCACATTTATAAAATAATATTGAATATGATTAGGAAATAGCTGTGAAAAGCAATCCAAAGTTATTCCAAACAAGCTAAGTACGATGTCTTTTTGATATCAAATATGATCAAAAGAAGATTCAAAAGTGTTTAAAAATATGAATCATAAAGAATAATCACACTTAGGGTACATTTGTCTCCCGACGATATATTAATTTTCGAATAGAAAATACTTTTAAATTTGAATGTTTTCAATCATCTGGAGTATGATATTTGACTATTTTTTATCAAACTTTTCAAAAAATGCTGCTTGGGAATCATCACATATGTATGTGTGTACATTCTTATTTCTGTGAAACAGTTGAACATATTTATGCAAAAATAAAAATTATTTTCTTGAAATATCTACTATTAATGGGCTGAAGGTAATCTATGACGAGAACATCCATTTGGAATCATATCTTAACGCTTACGTCATCTCGGTTATTCATTAAAGTAGTAGATTGCAGTCTTATTTATCAAAACTATGTATGTAAGTACTTTTGTGGAAAATACCTTTGTATATTTCTGATAGCCTAGATGGGCAGTTTTTAATAAAAAATCTCAATGACAAACACATAGTAAACTAGCAAATAAATAAGGGCATGTAAATAAAATCATGTGTTTGCATACTACATACATACATACATACCTTCGCACGTGTGTATCCTGTTATGTATTACATACATACATACTTTCTGCATATATGGCAAAAAGTTAACAAAATGTAGCCATTTAAATATTATACTCATACGTACATACATGCATACATATATGCACCCATGTATATTTGTTAACAGGAAGAAATGTACGCTGATGAGTGTCTGGAGGCTGCATGTAATGCGAATGAATTCACTGATCCATAAAGTAAAAAAAATATTCCGTTGTCAGTGTATTTCTTGGAGTGTATTTCCGTTCCGTAAACACAGCGAGCATTTTGCGTAAGAATGCAAAACATGTAAAAAATTGGTATTTATATTAGTTGTAGCCGGTCAATAAATTATTGTAAATATTTTTGTGTTATGATAGGCTTTTCTTGACCATAATGTTGCTTTTAGTGCAAGTAAAAACTCCACTATTACGTCCCAACGTTTCGCTAAGCACCTTAGCTTCCTCAGGGGCGAAACTGCATTATTTAAATATTTTTCAATTTACCAACGTAATTTGACATGAAATTATAAAAATAGTTGTTTAAAATTTCAACAATGTCCAAAAATTAAAACCAAACAAAAACAATAAACGAAAATGGACTTACATACATATACATATATGTTAAATTTTCTATTATAAAAACATATCGCTAATACCATCTGTATGTGGTACAATTGTCAAACTAAACAACAGAATTTAAAGGCATAACAAATAAGCCGCGGAAATGCAATCCGTGTCTTCTTTATGTTTACTGTTTTGTTCCTTTTCTCCATTATTCGTAAGCTCTCTATAGTGTATCTGATTTTTGTCGTTTCTCTTTGTCTAATATTTTGACATTTTTCATATCAGCTGAGTGACCGCTTGATGTGGTGTGTTGCGATAGCGCTGTGTTGATTTTCTTTTCCTTATGTCTGCTTCATGCTCATTTAGGCGTACTCCTAGACTTCGCTTAGTCGTGCCTATGTATATTTTATACGCAGCTTTCGTTTTCTTTACCTTGCATGGTATTTCATAGACAATGTCTATTTTGTTGTGAAGTTTTGAGAGGGGTTTTGGTTTTTGTGAAGATGGTGTGAAGATTGGTATTTATTTTGTTCGGTTTGGGTTGTGGGATAAAACTTAAACATGTCAAGGTTGGTTGTTCTGGAGGAGCAAGCATCGAAAACCAAAATTCGTCTGGGACTTTAACCGTACTAAACCCCTACCGTCTAAGTATCATTCCCTCAGTACAACGCGGGGAGGCGGATTGAGCCCTAAGCTCTATGACTGTTGTGGGATTAAAGCACACTCTGAGTGGTTGGAGAAGACATGTCTCCAAACCGTAGCTGCGTTTGTGTAATTGCGCTTATCCATCCAAAACAATTTCATCTTTGTTTGTTTTGTTTTTTGCTTATCTTTTTTTGTTTATATTTCATGATTTATTTGTGTGTGTATTTATTTCAAATGATATTCTAGGACAGTTAAAACTTAAATAAATGTCCTTCTAAAAAAATTATCCTGCTATTGTTGTTCCACTAGTGATAATTTTTAACCAGTCTCTTAGCTCCGGGAGCTTTGCGGATGCCTGAAAAATTGCGTATATCACCCCAATCTTGAAAATGGTAAGAAGAATTATGTTTCAAACTATAGGCCAATATCTAAGTTATCTATTATTTCGAAACTCTTCGAAGGGTTTGTTAAAGAAAAATGTATTTCGCAGTGAAACACTGTATTCTGCCTAATTAGCATGGTTTTGTTGTTGGTCGGTCTACAGTCACTAATTTAGCAGTGTTCAGTGAATATTGCTTGGATGCGTTCTCATCTAGCCATCAAGTGGAGTGTATTTACACGGATTTCTCCAAGGCATTCGACAAGGTATCTCACAGTTTGTTGCTACGAAAGTTAACTTTGCTTGGATTTCACACCACGTTCTCAATTGGTTGTGTTCCTACCTGATGAATAGATGCTGTAAGGTATCAATCGAAGGTGTATCCTCGAAGTTTTTTACTGCCACCACTGGCGTACCCCAAGGGAGTATCCTAGGTCCTTTTCTCTTCATTTTGTTTATTAATTATATTGGCAAACGTTTCACCTCGTTAGAGTTCTTATTCTATACTGATGACCTAAAAGTTTATTCAACAATTAAAACATCTGAAGATGCGCTGTGTATACAAGAAGACATAAATAGATTAGCACTCTGGTGCCGTGACTCGCATCTATTTCTTAATCTTAACAAGTGTTATTATATGACGTTCGCAAAAATTCGCAATGCTTTACCAACGACATACAGTGTTCCAGGTGCTCCTCTTCAATCCCTACTCGAGATCAAGGACCTTGGGGTCATCTTCGACTCCTCGTTCTCGTTCAATAACCATATTAATTACATTATCTCTAGTGCATATACCTCTCTCGGTTTCCTAAGTCGTAATAGCATAAATTTTTCAGATCCACATACGCTGAAATTGCTTTTCTCATCGTTTGTACGTTCCAAACTTAAATATGCGGCATTTATTTGGAGGCCGTAACATAAGTTTGCAATTGACAGAATTGATCATGTACAAAAGGTTTTTCTCAAATTTTGTCTTAGATCTCCACAATTCTCCGACCCAATCCCTTCCTATACCTCCTGTCCGCTGCTTATTAATTTACAATCCCTAGAAATTAGAAGGACGACGCTTTCTTTGTCTGTGATTTATGGAATTATCACTGGTGACATTGACTGTCCATCCTTGCTGCGTTCTATTAACTTCCTTATACCAACTAGGTCTCTACGGTTTTAGTATCCATTTTATATTAAACTTACGTCCACCAGCTTTGCGCGAAATGCTCCTATATTGCGTGCTCTGCGCGAGTTCAATGAGATATCTAATTCAATTACGCTTGATTTTTCTTTTTCTAAATCTATTTTCCTTAACTTATTAATTCTGTTTGGTAGTAATATTTTTAATTTGTTTTAGTCAGTAAGAACCGCTGTTGTTTTTGACTTTTCGGAGATAAATAAATAAATAAATAAAAATAAATAAGCCTTTATAATTACTTATAACTTTTTAAATTAATCCGTTTAATAACTGTTTGAGCTCAAATTTAGTTATTGAAAAAGCAATATCCCTAGAGTAGGAGAGCTGGTTTAACTCCTTCATTGTCCTAACAATAGGAGCTTTATCAACCCTATTAGTAATATCGTTTATAAAAGTGAGTGATAGGATAGTTCCTCTACTATTTTCTGATCCCAAGTTAATTCGAAGACACCGAGAACTGTGAGATGGGATTGGATCCCGAAAATGTAAGGCCAGGGCACAATGAAATTTTTCATATACATAGATGCATTTAATACAAGCTTATGCATTCCAGTAACATCGCCACAATCATCCAAGATGATGCGTTTATAACTTTGAAGGAACTTCTGACTTGCAATTGAAGTTTATTTCGCCTGGCTCATTTACATACAAAATTTCGCGAAGCACATTCTCCCTATACAACAAAAATGGTTCCCCCCATAAATTCAGAAAACAAAAATTCAGAAACACATTTTTCAGAAAACATCAGTCAGAACCTTTTATTCAAAAGCCAAAATTCAGAAGTCAAAACTCAGAAACAAAAATTCAGAAATCAAATTTCAGAAGTCAAAATTCGGAAGTCAAATTTCAGAAGTCAAATTTGCGCTAAATTTAATGGTTTTTTTCTATCTTACTTTCCGAATTTTGACTTCTAATTGTGCCTTCTGCAATTTGACTTCTGAAACTAGACTTCTGAGTTTTGACCTCTGAATTCTGTCTTTCTCAAAACAGGGCTCTGACTAATGTTTTCTTAAAAAAAGTGTTTCTGAATTTTTGCTTTCTGAATTTATGGGGGGCACCAACAAAAATACTTGCTAAGGGCTTGGTTGCCTCCAAGAGCGGTGGCGCTATGTTACAACCGCTAAAAAGCGGCCGGTATACTCACCGTTTTCAAGGGCACCGCTTTGTTGGAAACTACGAACAGTTACCGCAGACGATGGTCAAAATTTACTTTTGCATCTTGGCGTGTTTTTTTAGTTTTTTTTTAATTATTTTATTTAAATAAACGTAAAAGCGAAAATTTTAATTCAAAAATGCTCTTTTTTTATAAATAATTTTAATTATTTGACAAAATGTTCACCGCTTTGACAATAGCGGTGGCAAAAAACGGTGATGAACGAGTTTCTACCGTCATGACGGCCGTAAAATTTATGTCCTGCCGCTTACGGTGAACTTCACCGTCTTCTCAGATTCCACAATATTACTTTTACACTGCAATATTTTGACAACATACTCTACCGCTATGTGGCAGTCGCTATAAAGCGGCATCGCCTTCGAGGAAACCAAGCCTTAATTTATTTTGTGTCGTATTCATTTGTTATATTGCAGTTTTTAATTGCGAAAAATGTTAGAAAAGTGTACCAACGAGTGGGAAAAATAATATCACTTGCATAGTGTGCCAGCACCCTTAGCTGAAGCAAATGTCAAATTCTTCTTCTTATGCTTTGTTTGCAACAAAAGTTGCAAGTTGGCTACTTTTTCATGTCAGATGGCGCCAGTGTTGCTCAATGTACCGTTCTCCATAAAAATACGAACAACCTACTCATAATGCATAATATTGATTTAAACACATCTATATGAAAAACTGCTAATGTCACGGGGCCTGGAAAGACCGAAGTACAAATCGCAAAAAAATGTGTTTTACACACGCTCCAGTCATTCTATAAGACAAGTGGTACGGCCTCTATATGAAAGTAGCATATTCTAATTTTGTTTGTACTAAAGAAGATAATAGTAAGTTTAATGTGTGAGGATTTTGATTCCGTGCAGAAGCGGCGAATTAACGCGAATGAAAGCGAAAAATAAGACTATGCACCCTAAAATCTTTGGTGTGGCATTCGATCAGGATCTACATTTCAGAGAGCATGCAGCCGCAATTGTGCCAAAAAATCTAGAGCCGTAATTAAATCCTCGAATCCTTTGCCGGCAGCAGTTGGGGTAAGGGTAGAATCGCTCATTACCAATTGCAAAGCAATTGGTCGCCAAGTCTAAAGGTTACTCACTGAAAGAAAATACAGGCCTGCCAAAATACTGCCCTCAGAACGCTACGAGATGGCTTCTTATGTCCCCAAAACACCATCTACATAACGAGGCGGAAGTACTCCCCATTAGAGAGAGAAATGAAATGCTAACCAAACAGTTTCTGCTGAATACGCAGAAACCTGGGAATCCCAACAGACATCTAATTGATGAGGCTACAGCGCCCAGGGGCTTAAGGGGTCATCTCCGTAAGCATTATGAGGAAATACGACACCTGAGAACACAGCCGTATGAAGCAAAAAGCACAAGCAGGTCCTCAGTGATATCCACAAACAGGCGTCGGACCTCTATGCCAGGAATTGCCCGGCGAATCTAGTACTTAAAGAAAAATACCCAGAACTAGCAGAGAAGGAACGCACTCTCCCTAGGGAAACGCGCGTCACTCTAGCTCAACTTCGATCTGGGTACTGTAACAGGTAAAATCTTACCTATCCAGAATCAACCCCGACATACAAAATGTATGTCCTGCTTGCAATGTGTCCCCACATGACACCAACCATCTCTTCAATTGTAATGTGGAACCAACGCCTCTAACACCGCTCTCATTATGGTCCACCCCTGTTGAAACAGCAAGTTTCCTTGGACTCCCGTTAGAGGACATTGATGACAATTTGTGATTGGTCGCACCTATTGGATGGGGAGAAGCACTGCTACAATAACAACAGCAACAGCAATGCAATAACATAATAAAGTTGCTGTGAAAAAAAAACTTACCATAAAAATTACTCCAACATCTGATATTTCATCAACATCCTTCAGTACAGTATCACGAACATTATACGAAGCAGGAAGGATATTTCTGATTTTGAAAACGACGTTTCCTAATATACCGCTTGAAGTCTAATGGAATGAGATGGGCTCGTGACTGATGTGAAGAATTTTAAGGCACGACATAGAGTAAAAAGTTAGAATAGTTGAAGCAGTGACATATTAATAAAGATTACAAATAAAAGGGCTCCCAACACACTTCCTGAGGTTGCAATGAAATGCCACATATAACAACACAACTTGGATCCGACAAGTATGACTTAATCCAAGATTATATGAATCGTCTATTTTCAAAACCGACCATCTCCAAAATTAAAATTTTTTAGGCTAAGTATCACATTATATTCTAAAACGTCTCCTGTATTTAGTATTAAAATAATTTCTAAACAAAACCGGCCATATTGAAGCCAAATACCCTATCTAAATTGCCCTTAGTTTCAAAATCGGCCATTTCAATGGTGCCTTACGTTCAAAGCGGCCATCTCCAACCGACGAATGCAATTTTGTTATTCCCGCATATTCTGCATGTCAACGCTGCTCGTGACATAAGTGAAGATTTATCTTCAAAATGAAGACTTTTTTAGAATGTAAGAAATCTTCAAATGAAGATTTTTTAGATTTCAAAAAATTGCATTGAAGAAATCTGCAAAGTGAAGATTTTCATATGTATCAGTCAAAATATTTTTCTTTTCGAATAATTACAGGCTAAGAAATCAATTGATTAGAAAATTTTTTAATTGGTAATAATGAAGCCTCCAGGACAGTGGCAATTTAAATTCAACGCTTCAAAAAGGCTTATTTTAAAGAAAACCACAAAACATTATGTCACTATTTGGGGTGAGGAGGCTTACCGTAGCGTTTGGGAAGTGAAAAGTCAGTAGTCAAAAAAGCAAAAATACTCAATAGTTTAGTTCCGTGGAATTTTAACAACTGGGATGGCTACAAATACGAAGAAGATCAAGGACTTTACGGCGCTTTTGCAAGCGCACTATGGAGAAAACTGGCGAGAGTTGGAAAATTTGAAATTATATGCTACTGTTGAATAATCTACAGGTGAATTTCCAATAGATGACTTTGTATGTGAGAAAATTGAATTAAGAGAAAATGTTGTCTAATTTACTAGACAAATGCATATTTAAATCTTCACAGAACGAATATTCTGTGTTTTGAATTTTCTTTGAGTTCTTTTTCGTATTTTATTTTGTTTCTAATGTAACAATGTAATGAAAGTTTTATTTTTTTGTTAAGTTTTGAAATAAAATTTAAAAGTTTATACGTTTCCTTGTATTATTCGTTAATATATTGTAACGAATTTACTTGCAAATCCTCTTATTTGCCCTTCTACTAAGTTCGAATCACTAAACTGTTGAATAAATAACTCCAATATTGAATAATAGAAAAATGGCCTTTATTAAAGTACTTCACAATAACACTTATACTTTGCAACTAGCTTGCTTAACAACCAAATGATTGATAGCTCAAATGAAATTCTACTATTGCCCGACAGATTGCGTGCTTAATCAATAACTACTGTGATAGCTCAAGTCAAACTGAATTCCAGCGCCTCTACATTTGCTGCCTTTTATACTCTCTGATTTCAACGTTCGCATCTTCTAGGCGCTTCCATTTCCAGAATCTACTAGTGGTCCATGAGCTCTCAAATTTCTTAGCTGTAACTACAATTGCACGATTTTATAGCTTCTCTCATTGCGTACTTTCAGGAGTATCTCAGACATATGCATGTAGTTGTGCCTTGCTTCTCAGCTGCTCGTATACGTACATGGTACATATGTGTAGACGCAATTATTGTTTCGTTTATGTAGATACATAATGATTGATATATGGAGGTGCATGATATCACTGTTTAGCATCGGCTTAGAGATAGCAGCACCCCTTAGTTTTGCTAATATTCGTAACAATATGAAAGTATGTTTGGCTTATTACTTTCACCATAATAGGTCAAGGACATCGGCATGTAATTTCAAAACCGGCTATATCCATATAGGTTAGCATCAAATCCGGCTAACTCCATAGCTTGGTTTCAAAACCCGCCATCTCCAATTTATTTTAATAACTTTTAGGTGTAATATACGGAACCGATTGTTTTGTATTAGTAACATGTATTGATATTATCATCACAAACGTAAAAATACTAAACACAAATCGGGTTTGAAAATAGACGATTCATATACAAGAATGGAAGCCCAGACCATTCAATTTGGATATAAGTGGTGAGTGGTTGACTTTGTCAAAGGCTTTGAAATTTTGTTTCGATAGTATTAACGTGTGATCTTCTGTTAAACGCAGCAATAGAGAATTCAGAAAAAACTACTAGATTAGTAACAGTTGATCTACCGGCCATCGTGGTGTGATGGTAGCGTGCTCCGCTTACCACACCATATGCCCTGGGTTCACACCGCGGGCAAAGCAACATCAAAATTTTAGAAATAAGGTTTTTCAATTAGAAGAAAATTTTTCTAAGCGGGGTCGCCGTCGGCAGTGTTTGGCAAAGCGCTCCTGATGTATTTCTGCCATGAAAAGCTCGCAGTGAAAACTCATCTGCCTTGCAGATGCCGTTCGGAATCGGCATAAAACATGTAGGTCCCGTCCGTCAAATTTGTACGGAAAATCAAGAGGAGCACGACGCAATTTGGAAGAGAAGCTCGGCCTTAAACCTCTTAGGAGGTTTTCGCGCCTTACATTTACTTTTTTTAAGCCTTTACTACAAAAAATATCTTATCCTTAACTGCAACTTCAAACAATTTTGATAAAGTGGACAACTTTTAAATGGATTGGGAGTTAGTAATGCTGCTCTTATTACTACTCTTAAATGTAGGGGTAAATGAAGTTAGTTTTCAGGCGTTTATGAAATCATAATGCCTAAGAGACTTACTAAAGAAACATTTCTTTAAGGGCATGATCGCCGATATGTCAGGACTAACATCATCAAGAGATGGAAACAATTTACCAAAGTTTATTGAGGTGTCATTATTAGAAACGCTATCTTCACCAATAATCGTCTCAGACTCAAAATTTGAGCTGAACAAATGAGCAAAGAGGTGGAGAGCAGTACTATGGGAATGTGAAGACGTTCCATAATAGAAAACGTGAGAAAGAGCTTAAGAACGCCTTCAGTTAGTATTGCTTAGTTATTACAACTGCTGCGCAACCTTTCTAAGCTTCTTAACCACGATTATACAGGCTTCCGTCCATATGATCCTCGAATGTCTTGAAAGTGTAATAACCATTTCCAAATATGTTGCACAGTCTGCATCTATAGCTATAGGACCGCCGGGTATTCATAAAATGTGCGGTACAAATCATAAACTGTTTCGCCATCACAGTGTTCACAAATTTTATTTTCCTCGTGCTTGAACCGATGAAGGTACTCTTTAAAATAAACATGCCTGGTTCATTAGTGGGTTAGGTATAAAGTCCGTTTCTCTGTGCGTTCATCACACACAGCGTTTCAAGTTGGGGATGCATCGATATGAGCAGTGCCTCTTTTCCAGCAGTTTTAAATGAGTTTGTAAATAAAATATATACTTAAAAATTCAAATGTTTGCTGGGTAATTGTAAACTTTTCAGCGTATGTATATTTATATACGTTAATTTGTTGTGCTATGCATTTGTATATGTGTTATCGTTGGCTGGTGATTTTTTCGTTAGAGTTTTCATCCAGGCGTCCAGAAGCAAAGACAGCTTTTCACTAATGTATATGGGTGAAAATTTCTCAAGTGAGCCACCCAAATAATTTTTGTCTCAGTTTTTGTTACAAAAACGATTTTTCGACAAACTCGTCTTGCAAACACGAAAAAGGCGGCCTGTTAACCGATATCCACAGGGGGGGATCGTGCAAACTACGCCAACTATCGCGGAAAATGCCTTCTTAGTACAGTCTATAAGGTCCTGCCAAGAGTGTTGAGCGAAGAACTCAAGCCCGTCGTGAATCAGCTAATTTGACCATATCAATGCGGCTTCAGACGTTTTAAATCTACCATCGACCAGATTTTTACTTTGCGCCAAATCTTGATGGGCGTTACCTCTTCATCGATTTTAAAGCAGCCTTCGATATCAGGAGCGGCCTATATGACACTAAGTCCCCGCAAAATTTGTACGGCTGTATAAAATGATGTTAAGCAACACCATTAGCTCCTAAACATAGAGGGGCGTTTAACAATATCTTACCTGGGGCCATCGAAAGGGTTCTGGTTGAATTCATTAACAAACTTCTCTACAGCAGAACTGTCACAGCGGAGTGGGGAGGGGACATAATCGAGAGGAAGGTGTGCAGGGGCACTACACAAGGGGAGTGTTCTTTATCCTCTGCTCTGGGTTGTGTTAGTCAACGAGTTTCTTGTGGGGCTAAAACTCAATGGCTGCGAGGTGGTTTCCTACGCAGATAACCTAGCTACCTTGTCTGGAGCAAATTACTGGGCACCCTGCGCGATGTTTTGCAGTTCTACCTGGACACTTTGGCTAGGTAAGCTGAGCCATCTGGACCGAGGGTCAGCCCGGGAAAATCACAAATGGTACTTTTTAAAAAGGATCTACATATAAGGTGCACGCTTTCAGAACTCCCTCGATTGGGGGGTACCGTTGGTAATTTCTGATAGGGGTAAATATTTAGGGATTATTATGGACAAAAAATTGTCTGGAGATTCAATGTGGAAGATAGGGCCAGGAAGGGCGCAGCGCCTTGTAATGCTGCAGGGGCGTAACCGTAAAGAGATGGGGGCTCTCGCCAAGAGTAGTACACTGAATGGGGAAGGGGACTCTTTTGGGCAGGGAATCAGTGTACTTGGTCACGGATGGTTCGAACTTGGCCGGAGAGGTTGATGGGGGTTTTATGTCAACAGCTAAATATAAGCCGCAATTTTAAGATGGCTGACCAATGGATATCCTGGGCAACTATCAAGAGGATCTTTTGGCCCGCATCGGTACAACTGAACCGGATGATGATGGCTGTAGGGATTTCATGACTTGCTCTTGCATATATGAACCTCGTCTCAGCTCAGCAAGCCTTGGGCGGACACACCTATTGCAGGGTAGCAAGATCCCTCTGGGCGGAAGTGGATGGCAAGAGTTCTACCAAAATGATTGGGTTAACTTAGGCTCAACTTTCAATGGTGATTGGGGTTTCGACAGTCCAAAAGGAATCCATGCAGTGCGTCTATTGTTATCCCATTCTTTTTGTAAATTATATATGAATTATCCTTTCATCTGAGATACCTGTGTTTATTTATGATAGCCTAGATGGAAAATTTTTATGAAAAAATCGGTTTACAATACATAATGACAAACACATACATACATAGGTAAATTAACTAATAAACGCGTCAACTTCCGGCCATACTACATACATGCGTAGCCACATACGTACATATATACACAAATCCATATTATATACCCATATCGTATATGCCAAACAGCTCACAAAAAGTTGCCATTTACATATCATACATACCCTTATTGTACACAAGTAGATGTGTGTATATATTTCAATATAACAAGAAATATTTGTGATGGGTACCAGAAAGCTGTTTGTAATCAGACAGAATTCGCTGCTCCAAAAAGTTTAAAAATAAAAAATTGTTTGGTACCCTTTGAACCCAGCAAACAATTTGGCTACGTTCAGAGGGCAATGTAATATAAAATACTAGCAGGGTACCCGGCGTTGCTCTGTTTGGGCAGATATTAATCTAAATAAGAAGATGCATTTTAACGCATTCCTTCCCGTTACTCAAAGTAAGCAATCAGCATATAAGATTTTATTGATCTTCTTGAAAATGTATCTCCGAATTTTTCTCACTCTTACCCTTTATAATTTCCTTGTCTCTCCCTCTTCTTTTTTTACACGCTCTAACTCTCTCCTTCTTTTTTCTTAGATCCCTCATTCCTCTAATCTATCATTCTTTGCTTTATTTTTCAAATTTTATATTTGATCACACACAATTCATACTCAAAATCTCATAACTTAATCAAAATATTTTAGCTGCACAATTTTTGTCTATCATCTCATATAGACAGGTATTTTTACAATGGAATGCTTAAATTTAATAATACTTTTAAATCACTCAATGCAATCGCTTTAACTTTCTTGTGAATTCATGCTATGACCAAACAAAAGTTCTGCATTTAAGTACGTACATGGCGTATGAGTAACTTGTGCTGACATACAAAATTTGTCGCACACCCAGTGGCGCACGTGAAATTGAAAAAAAAATTGTATTCAAATTCTTAGTTCTGAAATATGAGAAAACTTCGCCTTGATCGAACGAACCTATAGCCAAAATTTGGTGATGATTGCGGTGTGGGAAATACGTTTCCATAGGGAACACACACAGATTTTTTTTATATATATATAGATGGTGGGATATAAATAGTATTGCTTAGCTATAGAAACGTTGCAGTTTGTTCTTTTAGAGGCACATTTATATTAACGCCTTAGCCACCTCAAATCGTAGAACGCGTTATATTGTTTTCTGATGGCGCTATTAAAGCGTCAAGCGAAGTAACGCACTCAAAGCATTTATATAAATCCGCCTTAAGCCTTAAGTGGCTGTAAAACCCGAACCACACTAAACTTTTTTTACATAGATGCCTTGCCCATTCACACACAACATTTGGCGAAGCACTGTTAGAAACATTCTCACTATATAAGAAATAAATTTGATAAGATATTTTGTTTCTTATAAAAAAAATTTCAAAAAAATTTAAGGCGCAATAATCTCCGAAGAGATTTTAGGCCGAGCTACTCTTCCAATTTGCGTCGTGCTCCTTTTACTTTTTCCTACAAATTGGCGGGACTGGACCTTCATGTTTTATGCCGACTTCGAACAGGATTTTCACTGAGAGCTTTTCATGGTAGAAATACACTCGGAGTGCTTGCCAAACACAGTCGAGGGGCGACTCCGCTTAGAAAAATTGTCTTCTAATTGAAAAAAAATTGTTTCTAAAATTTTGATGTTGCTTTTCACGGGGCGTGAACCCAAGATCTTCAGTGTGGATGGCGGAGCACGCTACCATCACACCACGGGCCGTAAAAAAAAGTTGCTTAGCTTGCAACAAATGTTGGAAGTTGGCTACTTTTTCGTGTCAGATGGTGCCAGTGCCGCTCGATTTGCCGTTATCCAAATAAACACGTGCAATCCACTCATTATTAATAAGATTGCGTTTATATGATGTGCTTTAATGCTTTAAATTGAAGGTTGTAATGAGTTACACAGGCCGACAAAAATTTAAAAAATTCAGATCCAAAATCGAGCTAATATATTTCTAAAGATCATCGGCTCGCTAACTTTGAATACCGAATCAGGTTGTTCATTTTGGTTCTTTCTTAGGAGAAGTTGTTGTGTGTTGAGGTCTCTTGCTATGAAGTAAAGGCTCTGGCAAAATTTATAATTTCCACGAGGTGGTTTGACCCGCTTTAGGCAGGGTAGGGGTCCTCTTTTGAGACCGTATAGGGTATTACAATGGGCACATTGGTGGCCTAAGTAGTGAGCTGTTACCATAGTGTTCAGCTCAGCCCTTGCAACCTAACCTAACCTAACCTAGGAGAAGTTGTTATATACATTCAATACGCAAATTTGCTGTGAAAAATAACTCTCATTAACTATCTACATATTCTGATTAAAAACACAATTATTTCGATCATACAAATTTTTAAAATTTTTTTCGATATATACATACTTGTGATGTTTCTCATACACATATGCTTTTGTACTCTACGTCATTGATCGTTGCGTATGAAAGCGATTCTTATATTTTTTTGGAGTTTCGTAGTAAAGGGATTATTCGATATAGTTCTTTTTACAACAAATTTCCAGTTCTAAAAGTCGATATGGAGTATTCCGGTGATAACTTGTATGGCTGGTCGTTAAAGAGGGCGATAAGGGGAGACTACTTTCAGAGCTGCGGTTCGCTTTACAGTGTACAGTTTTTCAATGTTTCGGGCTGAAATTACTGAGGCAATGTCGTCAGCATATCCCAACTAAGAATGAATCGCCGTCCATAGGTCAGAACCGAGAATTTATCCCTGTGTTGCTTTGCATGTGGCTTTTATTGTCAATGAGCTCTCTCCCAACCAGCATTTTTTGAAATATTTGATCATAAAATATTCAAATATCATACCCCAAGATGATTAAAAACGTTCAATTTAAAAGTATTTTCTATTCGAAAATTAATGTATCGTCGGGAGAAAAATGTACCATAAATGTGATTATTCTTGAATAATCTTTTTTGATTCATGTTTCGAAACGCTTTTTATTCATATTTGTTATCATTGTAAAATTGAACTTTAATTGTTTTATAGTAATATTTGACTGCTTTTCACAGTCATTTTTTGATCATATTCGTGAACATATTTCAATCGTTTTGGTTGAGATTTTCGAATCATTTTTGAATACGATTATCATGATTTATTCTTCATATCTCATACAAAATAAGATACTACATGATAATCATATTTCATCAGGGGAAGAAAGCATGCATAAGTGCGCTCTTTGAACCAAAGGTAATTCGCAAACAAACTTGACCGATATACACCTGCGACTACAACATCCAACGCCAGTTATGATCGTCAATATGTTAAAAAACGACGGGATGTTGAAGCCGTATTCAGGTATGTCAAGAGAGTTTCACTTTGGGGTTCAAATAGCTCCCAACCTTTGTATTGTCCAACCGTTATGTGTTTTCTGGGAAGACGAAGGTGGAGAAATGATTGGGGACATCTTCGGTTAAGAGCAGCATTTACAATATACATATTTTGTATAAATAAAAAAAATTTATATATGATTTTTTTCTAACTTCGTGATTGAAAAAATGTGTGCACGTGGAAAAAATAAGATTTTCAATGAAAAGTAAAATTTTAACAAGTATAAAATTTATTGTTCAGTCAACAAAGATAGTCGGAAAAGATTCGGAAAGCTGATTGAAAAACGATTATCAATTTTCATCACCTAAAGTAAACACATTTGATTTAAATATGATTCCAAAATGTGATTGAAAAACAATATTCAGTTTTTGATAATCAAAAGTATTCATATTTGATTATTCTTTTTGTTGATTTTTATGAAATATTAAAATTTAACCATCAAAGGACTTCAAAAATGATTTCAAAAAGTTATCGAAAAATGCTTTTTAGTTTTTCATCATCAAAAGTATTCATATTGGAGTATTTCTTGTGTTCAATTGTATTATATAACTCATTATTTACTCAGAAAGAGTAATCAAATTGTATTGATATGTAGGGAAATTCAAAATTTAATCACCTAAATGCTGAGTGGGCTGTAGTTTAGTACAAAAGGATAGCTTCTGATGATGCCCTGCAGATAGCATGGCATATGGAATACAAAAAACATGAATGAAAGTTTTGTTCAACTTAAACTCATTGATTACGTCCAAATTTTGCGTTTTAAAGTCAAATCGGCTATGTGTATGAAACTTCAAATGTGTGCTGGGTTTTTGTTAACTTTTAAGCAGATATTCACTTGTGACATTCATGCGTTCCTATGTCACCATGGTGCTAGTGATTTTTTTTCACAAATTTTTTACACTAGGCCCTCAGAAGCAAAGGAAGCAACTTGTGCTATGTATTTATATGAAAGGAACAGCGAGAACGTGCCTGAGAAATTTTTTATGAAACTTGGCATTATTTCAAAATTATAAAAGCGACTTCGTGCACTAATTCTTTTTAAGTTATTCGAGATATCGATCTACTACTTTAAAGCAAGCTCGCTATTCTCATTTATTTCCAACTGGGGAAAATTATGTTCATTGATAGCCGGGGAGCTGAGTTCAGAATCTTCGGCGATGCTTTAATGCATTGTTATATAATGGCAATGGCGTGACCGCGTTTTGGCCAAAATATTTGATACAAACAGGAAAGCTTAACAGTATCTAGCAAGTGTTAATGAAGTGATAGTAAAATCGCTTGGTTGATGTTCGTATGTTTGTTTCATTATTATGGTGCTTCGAACATGCTAATTTATTGCTTTCATTATAGTTATGTGCATAACTTTAACCCTCTGCTATTTTAGGAAAAAATTACATGTTTGATGTTTTGGGTCCAATTTGACCCACTCATGAAAGTGCACCGCTACTACAATTTTTTAGTAAAACTTCATACAGTTTCGTGGGAATGCATTTATTATTTCTTAACGAAAACATCGTAAATGAATAAATAAAAGATAAATAAATGTATACATAGATCCTTTAGCGGCAGCTTTTGCACACTAAGCTGCTATGTTCCTTGCAAACAAATTTTTGGCACGTGGTGCATACCGTTGAATATTATTTGAATTTTTGTGTGATAGCAGAAGAAACAACGTTGACGTTTTTTAGCAGATTCATGCGTGGGAGCAGACACACGCGAAGGCAAGGCCGGTTCCGTGGATTTATAATTTTCTTGCATATTTTTGACAATATTCTTCGCGGAATTTCCAATGTGGCATACTCTCTCTCTACGGACGATATGTGGTCTGGATCATTTGCATTTGCAATTTCTTCTAGAAAAGTCTGCGTTTATAAAGCTTTTTAGAGTCCAAGATGGGTTTAATTCTGTCCAAATAACATACGCATTGTATGCCGATATATCTATCATATTTGAAAACAAACGCAACTGGCCAACGTTTAGTCTAACGTTTGCACGTATAATTAGCTACTAGCTGATCAAGTGCATCCACACCAGCTTTAGTTTTATTGTAGTGATATACAGGTTTTTTTTTATTGTCATCACTTACAAGTGCTGAATGGTGGAGCGAACTCAATGCAACTACAAAATTATATTTTTTTGGGACGTACGACACAATAGTAACATTTTCCGTGAATAGAAATTGACTATGAAAAACGTTATTTCTTTTAACGTCGATAATTTTTTGGGCGGAAAAGCTTTGTTCTTTCTCACAGTTCCCACCAAAGTAATATTTCGGCGAAGTAAATTCATTGCGAGATTGTACGTGGTAAAAAAATAATCGCATGTTATAGTTTGACCTTTAGAAGACTTCTGAGAGGGAGAGAACAACACGTTCGCCTAAAGAAAGGAAAGATACATGCTATAGTTTATATGTGCATATCAGCAAAACCTTTTTACTATAATAATTTATGGTTCATGATAGGCATTATCTTGGTTCCTTTCTGTTCTGTATTTCTTGTTCGTCACTAATAAACTTCATGTTTCAGGCATTACTTGCTTGTTAGCATCACATAGAGCCATATTTTTAAGCCGTATTTCGAGGGCTTTGCGCAATGTATTGTTAACCGCAACGATCACGATCACTGAACTACTCATCGATGTTACATTTTCGTGTAGATGATAAAAAGTTTTTAGCTGGCGATTCCATTGATCCCAAATATTTCTTAATGGAGCTTAGCTTATCGCGTGTTGTCTTCTTTTCTCCCTATCTATCTCCCTATCGAGTTCGACACGAAGGCACCGTGATATGTTCATGAATCTTTCAGACTCATGTTGCCCGGGCGGAAAATTGGTCTGCCATTGTTTTCATCCCACAAATGAAGTAGGCTTTCACCGTGTGATTTGAACACTCCAGCCAATTTTTGTAATCGTAGTATGCTTCCAATTCTGTCAAATCTATGAGCCTCAATTGTCTCCAAAATAGTTTCCAATACTTTGGCATTGCTCATTTCAATAATCGTGTTTTATACTCGAAGGAATAAATATATCAAACGATGATTTGATGTCTCTAACCATAGAAATAGCATGTTTCGATGGCCCAGGCGAATGAGATAAAATCTGATGTACCAGGAGTTTTCCCTTTTGAAATTGAAGGTGGTTGATCATGCCAGAGACACTTTTATCCTTTGATAAATTAGTTCCTAGGTTGACTTTTTCTCTTGTCGCATTACAATCTTCAAGCGCAATATCTTCTGCGCTGTCGCTGAAGAAATGTTTGAATCCCCAGCTTCTTCTTCTGGTATGGGTACAAAATTTTCATCATCACATGTCTGCTCAAAACAGTCCTCTTTATATCAGCATTTTTTTGTGTGTATTTCTTCAGTACTTAGTATCTTTCATGAAAAGCGAATTTTTATAAAAATAATTATAGCAACAAATGAAAAGAATGTGTACTTACCTTCTTTCTCTCAGACTATGATGTAAAATCTTCTACAATTATTTTTTATAAAAAATATAGAAGCCTTCTCTCTTGTGTGAAACACCAATTGTAACTGAGCGATGTGGAAATTTGCTCTCTTTCCATATGTACCTAAAACGGGGATTCCAGTTTCGTATAAGTATGAAGCTATCGATAATCGATAGAAATATGGTAAATAATATAATTTAACTATGATGTTGGCCAAATTGTCTAATATATATATTCATTAATTTTTGCATCGAAATATGCAATGAGGTAGGGCAAAATTCAACTAAAGCAATAAGTGTGACAAACCAATTTAGAACTCTCTCTGGTAATAATAAAAACTATACTATTTATTCAAGTATTAGCATGTTCTAGCTTGATGCAGTAAACAAGATGCACAAAACAGAATAAGCAGTGATCGATAGATAAAACTAGGAAGCTTCGTTAGATTGTACATAAAATATTGGGTCAATTGACCCAAACATAGCTTAGGGTAAAGGAGCTGGGTGAGGGATACTACTACAGCACATGAGCATACATCGATGATATAGTTCTATGAATAAAATGCACACATTAGAGTGTCGTTCTTGGATGCATGCACAAGTTTCACCAAAATATTAATGAAAGGATTTTCATAAATGGAGAGATAGGTATAGACAATTAAATGTTTCCCATCGGTTAGCGGCAGGAGCTGTACTGTGGTAAGAGGCGACTATACTACTACTGTGTAGCGCAACCCTTTTAGGGGTTAGCCAGGGCCATTCATGAGGTTCTCTCACACCAATGTTTACGTCACCTACCGTGGCGAATCAGATTCTTTAGCAGCCGAGGCTCTGGCGATCTGCCCGATGGCCTATAGAGGTCCAAGTATTCATACTAATCGTTCCACGGTATGATCAGGCTAGTACCCTTAATGATGCTTCGTTACCCTGACGTACCGGAATTATGTATATCCAGCCAAGGACGCGCCAACATCGATAAGCCTCTCATAACCTGTGGATGCTAGGTAATAACTACAATTGCTTAAGCGGTTCGAAAGAGGACTAGTCAAACTCACGGCGTATGCGGATGACGTTTTTCTCATCGTAAAGCAGCAGGTGTCTATCACAATCAGCTCTCCTGATAGAAATAGAACCGGCACTGACTGGGATGTACATGACTGGTCATCTGTAGTCGGTAACGCCACCACGTGGGCAAAAATCGCATCTTCTAGTACTATTTGTCAGCCCATTTGTAGAAACAAGAAAATCGTAGCGAAGTTCGGCAAAATCTCGTGTTGACGGTATAATGGTGCCTTCAGTATACATATTTTCGGTCCGGATTTTGTAAGTGTGTAAGAACAGAGATCGACACCGATTTCTCGTATGACTCTGTCATTGATTTTTTCGTAAATCATCCGTTTTATACGTTAACCACGTACACTACAATTGAAAAATTTTCAGCTAAGGAAGAAAATTTAACAGCTGTGCCTTTTGCATAAAACAAAAAAGATGTTTATACATTTACGTGGTAAATGAGGGAGCTTAAAGACCATGATGGATAAGGTACTATTTTGATAAGACTGATATCTGCTCGCTCCAAAGTTGTGCCCTTATGAAGTTTCCGCACAATTCCCTCTCTCGCTTCTTCTGTCTGTGTCTTGCTGTACCAGTGCTTCGCCCGCGTCTAAAAAGGTGCTATCACTCACAAATTGTCATCGTATATCTGTTGTGTTGTTGTAGCGATAAGGTCAGTTCCCGAAGCCGAGGGGGTAATGTGTTATCGATGTTGATGGTCCTTTGGCCGAATGCAGATCCGTTACGTTGCGTCAACAAGCTCCACCATCAAAGGTACTAGCCTAGCACCATCTCGGACAAATAGGGTATGACCACATGAAACCTTCTAGGCCATAACGCGCTCCGCACACCCTAGAGCCATCAGAGTTCGGGGTCAGCAAGAGCCTCGGCTGTTACATGAACAATAACAGGAGTCGCCACGGGCGTAGGTTTTTCGTAGGTTTGAAAATTGTGTTTGGAGAGTCTATACATTGTGCGCTGGCAACTGACATCACATCTGAGTATTGTAGTAGCGCCTCTTTACGACAGGCATGACCTACCGCGGGTATATTCTACGGCCATCTATCACGCTGAGGCCTCGCTATTCTTTAACGTGGATTCCTAGCGAGTCTTGCAGTTTCAATAGAGTTGGAGCAAAGAGACATGGACTGAGACGTGCAGGCTCCATATTCAGTTAAAAGATGTGCTAGGATGTCATGTGCGTACACATTACATCAGGGACATACATCTCATATATCGAGGTTGATTAGCATAAGAAGTTCAACCTAGGACAGTATCTGAACTGATAGAAGTATCTAGCAGATCAAGTCTAGCCGTTCCTTTACTGCACGTTTCGGGAACACTGCGTAACGGAGTTCAGCGGCATTTATCGGCATACGACTTCCGACTCTTTGCGGTGGCCAATGAGCCAGATCTCTCGTAGTGCGGCTTTCATCAATCAGTCTGTCTGTTAGGATGACCAAGTTTCGTTTCTCTCGTTTAAGAGGAGTATTCCCATCCATGGTAGATCAATGTTCTTGCGACTTAAGGAAGACAGGAATGACACAGAATGTGTAAAAAAAATATATGCTCGACAAGAATTTTCCTCGGAGAAAAGTAATCAAGAAATGTAAGTTTTTAGAAATTTTATACAAGTATTTGAATTTTATTCTTCCAAATTACCAAAATTTTGTTCGTGTCAGCGAGAATATGGCACCATCCTGCTCACTTCCTAGTCAAATTATTATCGTTTTGCCATGTTACATTCTTGAACAGGACCGATTTTCTGGGACGACTCGAATAATTTTTCGGTTCGGGTTTTGAGACTTGGTGAATAGGGTCTTCCCAAGTTCTTGCCGTTCTTATGGGGTTTTTTGCTTCAATTCCCACAATTTATGAATGTATTGTGGTGATGGCAACTACGCGCGGTGGCGGTGAGGTCTGTACATCTTTTGAAAGCATTGCTGGAGGTTGTCAAAACCAAAGGTTTCAGATGAAACAATGGAGCAGGAGCAGGCTTCAAAATGTATGGGCTACTTGGGACAGGGAACAGGGGAAGTGACAAGATAAGGGGGAAAGAAGAAAGGAAGGAAAGGGGAAAGGGAAGGAAGGGGAGGAAAGAAAAGAATAGAAAGGAAGGAAGAAAGAGACGAAGAAAGGAAGGATCGAGGGAGGAAGACAGGGGGGAGAAGGAGAAAAGAGGAAGCGAATAGGGGGAGGTAGGGAAAAGAGCAAAAAGAAGAGGAAAAGGAAGGGACAGAAGAGGGAACAAGAAAGGGGAGGGCAGGGAAAAGGGAAACGAGGCGATAGGGGATCGACAAGAGAAGAAAGAGGGCGAAAGAAAGAGAGTGGGAGAAGGGAAAGAGGAGAAAGAGGAAGGAAGAGCGGGGGGAAAATGGGGGGGGATAGGGAAGGCGGGGGAGAGAAGGGGGGGGCGAAATGAAGGGAGAGGAGGACGAGAGCGTGGGAGAGGAGAGGAAAAGAGGAAGGAAACGAAGGGGAAAACGGGAAGAGGGCGGGGGGAACCCATGACAAGGGCAGCCGGGAAAGGATAAAGAGGGAGGAGAAAGGGGGAGTAATTAATTAGACCAACCCGATTTGTACACGCAGGATGATTGGGATTGCCGGCTTAGTGGCCCCGGTATACGTCAGGACGAAAGAATTTGAGGAGTGTGCGGGAAAGGAGCGGGAAAGGGAGACCATGGAAGAGAAAAGACACCCGTGAGAATAAAGAAAAGGAAGAATCACTGAAGCAGGAACCAAAGCGAAATTAGGAAATATCGGTCGATATGAGTTTTCTTCGTTAGTTGCTTTACCTGGCTTAAATAACTTGCCCACCCTTGCCACATTTCCATTCTCCAGGGATCACGAAGGTGGACAGAACAAGTTGAAGACAAATCCCAGGAAACGCCCTAGAGCAAAGGGAAGAGCAAAAGTACCTCAAAAGTTTAATAGAAATAACGGGGTCACACAGCAGGCTGGAATCAAGCTTGAACATCCTTTTTCGATGCAACCATCCTCTGCACGTGAAAACACGACAGGAAAATAGGACCGCCCTTACTTATTAAACTCTTTTCGAGCCAACCCAGCACGACCACTTCTACTGGGGCGGGTGTTAGGTTCAACACCTTCTTGGACAATAGTAAGGTTGGGCTAGTCCCGCTGAGTCTGCCCAAAGATGACCGGAGAGGTTGCGGACGAGACCCAAATAAATTAAATGGGGTTTCACTGATAATTACAGCCCTGTCTGCGGAAAGATCTCGAGTGCCCCCGCATACAATGGGAGAGTAGAGTTGCCAAAAGACCGCTTTAAAGAAAGCAAAAGAAGTGCATATCAATTTATCTTAGCTGTTGTTTTTAGCAATGGCTTCGCCCCATCCAATCTATCTCTTAACCGTGAGTGTCTTTTCAGCACTAGGAGTATCGTTGATAAAAATCAATTACTGTCTTGACCGATTGATCGCAGATTTGCAGGGCCGTCTTTTTTTTTTTTTTTTTTTGTTTGGGCATTGCATACTTAAATTGTGTCCAGAACGTTTCAGAAATTCCTATCGCACACTTCCTTCCCTATCCCCTTCTAACATTACCTTTGATTGCTCTCTATATTACCCCCCACCCTTTCCGGAATCCCCTTATCCCTACTCAATCCTCTTTCTCCCTTCCCCTTACACTGACCCCCCCTCCCGGTATCCATCACTTGCCCACCCTTCCTATCTTGAACGAAATACACCTTTTTAAACGATTTAGTTATAAACTTACCAAAAAGCTATGAATAAATATGGTGTATCAAATTTCAAACAATTCCCGCCATGCAACGAAACTTTGCGAAAATTAAAAATCAAGTCAACCAATGAATTATTTCGAAAAGTGCGGTTTTCGGTTTTTGACAAAACATAGCAGTGTCCTGTAGACGTTCACTAAATCCCTTTAAGCGAAAGACCGACTAATTTTACCCAATCCAAGATGCTACTGTTATGTATGCACCATATGTAAGTACGTATTGTTTGTGTATAGAAAGAGAAAAAAACACAAAATGGTAAACTTTTCAAAAATGCGAATAAGCACTTTCATTATAAACAGTTGGGCTACGATGGTACTTTGTGTGTTTTGAACATCATTCTTCGTGATTTATATTAAATTCTACTTTTCATTTCCCCTTTTTTTCTTTAACCATCACGGCCCGCTGTCACATATCCACAATGGGGTATTAAAGTTTCTGGGTTTGCGAATACTCCATATTAAGAAATGCGATACAAAACAGTTTAGGTCCAGAAGGTATATTTGTATAGTCGAGTATTGCCAAAAGTTGGCAGTCTGAGCGTTAAAAGTGTGAACATGAAATTCAGGATCAGATTGTGATTGTGCTTATTACTAAACCCGCGACTTTGTATTGGAGCGTCATTTTAAATTAAAATATCTACATTTCTACTTTAGCAGGGAAAGTTGAGTATGAGATGAGCCTAAAAAACTGATGGGTTGTTGAAAATCACTTATTTTTTCAATATGACAAAAAAATTGTCTCATTGGTTGGTGGCAAAACGAAAACGAGACGTGATGGTCCTTTGCCGGATACAGATCCGGTACGTTCCGGGAAACACAGCACCATAAGGTGCTAGGCCAGACCATTCGGGAACGATTTATATGGCCACATTAAACCTTCAGGCCATCCCTACCATCCCAGCCCAAGTTCATGAGCACGTCTGTTAGTTGAAACAGAATTTCGCCGCGGATAGGTGAGGTTGGACAATTCGATTTGGAGAAGCTATATATTGCGATGGCCAACGTTGATGAAAAGGTTGCGCTACACAATGTCGGAATTGAGTATTTAGTCGCCTCTTACGCCAGGCATGCATACCGTGGGTATCATTCTTACCAAACCTGACCCGCTTGGGCGCCTTGTTGTTGTTGTAGCGAGAAGAGGTAGTCCCCACCCCGCTGGAGCAGGACCAGGATGGAAAACGATTTAAACTCCCTTGGTGTGTGAACAAATTTGCGCCATTCTTTTTTTTTCTTCTTTGTTCTTTTGGCCGAAGCCGGAAGAAGCGACTGGCGCGCTTGTTGTTGTTGTAGCGATAAGGTTACTCCCGAAGACTTGGGGAGTGTTATCGATGTGATAGTCCTTAGCAGATGCAGATCCGGTACGTTCCGGTAACACAGCTCCCAGTATAGGTGATAGCCCGCCACTCGAGAAAAACGATTTATATGACCAATTAAACCATCAGCCCTCCCTCACTCCCCCAAGCCCCAAAGTTGGCATGAGGAGCTCCGTGGATAGGGTGAAGTTGACAATTCGGTTGGAGAAGCTATATATTGCGCTGGCAAACCTGAAGGGTGCGCTGCACGACCCTTGAATCGGTACTTTAAGTCGCTCTACGATAGGCAGAATATACCGCGGGTATATTTCTGGGAACCCCCTAACCCGCTTGGGGTCTGCTGCCGAGACGCATTGGTTTGGACGGTACATAAACCGACAATAAATTAAGTATGTTGTGGTGTAAGCATATAATAAAGACGTACAATTAAAGGACAAGGTCGAACCATATCAGGAACAATTTAATATGAGTACATTGAACCGTCCCCCCTTCCTACTCGTTCCATGAGGAAAAACAGAGGGTCGCCAGAAGAGCCTCGTATGCTAAAGAAAATAGGATTCACCACGGTTAGCGTGAGGTGAACAAATTGGCGCTAGAGAAAGCTTGCGATGGCAACCTCTTGAGCAATCAAATGCGCTGTGCCACATGACATTAACTATTCTTTGCCATTTTAAATGTGGACACCATATCAACGCCTTTAGCACACCAATGTAAAACACTACGGTCCTCCAAAAACCCTTGTGCAAGGTGTAAATTTTCTTGAATTCAGGGGGCAAGGCAATTTCACAGACGATACAATTTGAAGAATTTGGTCTGCGTATTGGTCGTCTAGCATGCTTAATCAACACGACTAGGAACACATGTAAGTTCTTGATCTGGAACGTTTTGATTTTTGGGAATTAAACACTTCGACCGTGTAACTTTAAAACTTACATAGGTTTTCTATTGATTCACCAACGCTAAATCGTCACAACTTAGGTGCAGGCACTTACTTATCTAATTGGATGAATCTCACAAATTCTTTAAAATTTATTAAAAAATCTAGCTACCAAGCTATTTAAAATGTAAAATAAAAAGCTTTCATATAAATTGTGTAGTTACACAATAAGAGTGAAAAATATATATTTTGAATTAGTTAAAAATAATAAAAGAGATTGAATTAATACAAATTAATTAAAAAAATAAATTTAATAATGTGGTACACAGGTTAAAAAATAAAAATATAAAAAAAGGGAAGAAACGGAAAAATATAAGGAAAAGTATTCGTAGTAATAGATTCAAGAATGAAAGAGTTGGTGTGCAATGAGATCTAAAAATCGAAAAACAAAACATGAACAGTTTTGTTTAGGGAGAGAACAAAGATAGTGAGGTTAGAATGTCAAGGAATTTAAAGGAACTGGGTAGATTTGAAGGGAATCATAAAAATATGGTTAGGATTGTAAAAGTTATTTAAAAAGATAAACAACACAAAAATAATAAGTTTAATGACACAAAATCAATTCAATAAAACGTTGGACGGTCAATAATTGAAGGATTTATAAAATAAAAGGAATGAAGGGGAT
>JARSSU010015436.1:0-30304 GCA_029619165.1 Eurosta solidaginis | reverse complement strand
TTGAAATACGAATAGCTTCCTCTTCATACTCGTAAAATTTACTAGTGTCTCCAGGCCCTTTGCATCGTGGTATACAAAGAGCTTCAACTTTTTTTTGGAAGTTGACTAATTTTCATTGGAAATTTTATTTTTCAAATGTTCCTTATAATCCGAAATCTTACCCTTCCACTTTAGTGACAGTGTGACTTTCGTCACCTACTTAATGGACTTAGTTCCACGTCGAGTAATTCATGCACATGCTAATGATAGCGGGCAATACGTGAATGTAAACTTTTTCGTAGCACACCATAAGGTGGTACCGAATCTTCATCCAAAAGTTTGAATAGTGTCGATTGGCCACAAGCACAGTCCATCGGCATGGCTCACTCCTCACGTATTTTTTGGGTATTATTTTATTTGCCTCTGCCACTGCGATATACAAGTGTCATACCTAGCTTCCTTACATTATCCTTATTATATTTCATCGGTCATATTAAAAGCATAAATGAACAAAAAATTACAAGAACGACACCCGTTACGTAATAAAACATTTTGCTTGACTAAGTCTTCCAGAAAAGGAAAAAAACTGAGACTCCTACTCCAAACTGAACGAATGAGAATAATCAGCTCGAGATTGGGGGAGCCGATATGACGACCCAGTGTCGACCCCAATTCACTGTTCAATGAATGGTGTGAAATGGAGCCTCGTTCGTTTTTCAGTAAATAGATTAAAGCAAAATAAGGATTGTCGTTTATCAAAGTGCTGGCGAACTCTCGTTGGGGCTGCACATTCATATTGTGTGAATCATCACGGGCAATTTCCGACGGAAGCTCAACACTTTCAGAGAAGTTAATTAATAAATTTTTTTTTCTGAAAATCCTCGTCGCGGTCTGATAATCCACAATTGTACTAGGTTTCAAATATGTCGCTTGAGGTCGGACAGAATCACAGCAAAGGCTCCTAATGACTTATGGCATACCCAAAAATATATAACACAGAGAGTAGAAAAATCATTGTTCAACCACTATCGTGAAGCCGCCTAAATTGCAGCAGCCTCTGAGACTTATTCTTATTACTTTTTACACTCAGATTCACACATCCGAAAATGAATCAAAACGTATGCCACGTAATGAGACCTCTTATGGGAAGGCCAAAGGCGATATTCGGCAATTCATTTCGCAGCTATCAATTGTCACGGACTTTCTTTTTGCTTTATTTGGACTGTTCGTTCATTAAAATTTCATTCGAATTAAAGCTATTTCATAAACGGTTTCAGTCACACTTAGCATATGTTTACTTTTAAGTTGTTTGACATTATTGTGTCTGCTATTTAAATGCACGAAAATATGTGACTGAGAGCATGAAAAAACAACGCGTAAATTTCGATACCTCAAGGAGAGGCTGGTGGAGCACGGTGTCGGACGATACCTACATAAAAATTTGCAATTCGCAAATACAACTGTCTACAAAACTGCTGTAAAACAAGGTACATGGTCCATTTTTGGGTTTTAACACATCTAAAACTAGGAAAATAATCCATTGTGCTGCAAATTTCGTACTCAGAAATAGTGTATTTATACGTCTAAAAACAATATCCACATTTGTTCAACTCGTCATTTATGCACACCAAAGAAGCAACTATAGCAAGTTATTACCGCAATTGTTACCATACGTATAAACGCTGATAAGAAGTCCGTACAGAAGCTAAAACTGCATCTAAATCAACAAGCGGTTGTCGCAGTAACTGCCGTTCGCAATCTATATAAAACGATAGAAGGAACAAAGTTATAGTGGGGTTCGTCCTAGCCCGCGGCAACAGAGCTTATCACGTAGTGTGATAACAGTGAGCCGTTCTAAACTTCCAATAGTAACGCTGGGGCTAGTTCAAACACCTTCAAGACAAAGACCCATCGATGCAGCAACTGATTGTGATCCACGTGCGTGTTATGATAGATCTGTACACATTGGCAACAAGCTTATGATGTCAGACTGAGATCGGAGCTACCACAAGGACCGCCAACACATGATGACGTACTTGATGTAGTGTCACATCTAGGTTGTGTAGTGTAACACTACTATTAGTGGAACTACATCATTGCAATAACGTATCAATATCAAAGCCAGATGCTGCACCACCACCTGCACCATGTTTGGAATATTTACCTAGCGAATACCTGTCAAGTAAATTATATGAGTGGGGGGTACCACTGTGTGCTTGGAACAATTGAAATTATATGTATCACTTTTAGTCATTCGCGACGTCAATTACGGTGTCATTAGCCCTTTCTCCACCCTCTACTGAAAACCTTGTATCAAGTCAGGGTGAAATATCTCCACCAGATAGGGAAAAACGTGTGGTTTTTTCTACTACATCAATTATGCGTAGTTATAATGCCAAAACGTGCATACATTTGCTGGGTTTGTTTCTTTTCTTCGGCCGAGCAAGAGCAGCACAACCATCAAACAATTTGTGGCAACGTAGATGCCCCTTTACAACTACATGCCAATGGATATTCCCGAGCTTACGCTATTTATGAACGCATTAGAATTGCGTGGTGCTGGGATAAAGGTTGCTTATGAAATGCTTCAAAATTAACTTTTGGATATTCTTTATCAGGGTTTTTTTTGCCGATATTGGGTCCAGCTGTATTGCAGACAAAAATAGAATCATAAATATCATCGATGTCTTACGTGCATTAAAATTATACTCTATAGCGGAATCCGGACTGGTACGCATCTTTGTTAAATTCCCTTTGGTCAACGATAAGTTTGAAGGCGGACGCGTTTTGGGTACATAAATCGATCGTTTGGATTCCACAGACGCCAATTTGACCATATGTATATTTGTAACTGCTAACTGGTATACCTAAAAATAAAAAATTATTTAATAAAACGAATTATTATAGAATCACGTATTAAAATTTACTTACCATTATATTTACTTCTCAATAATCACCAACCGTACTCAACAATGCATAAAAATGAAAAGAATGAAGCAACGGCGAAATGAATCATTCGATCCATTTACCGGTTGCTTCAATTCATAGAACTTTACATTTGTGTGTATGAATGTTTCATTTGTTTTTGTCTTTTGCCGTTGGCATATTTGTAACCAACGTATGTACATATGTATGTATGTATGCCTACTTGGTTCGGCATATCATATTAGTGCTGCATCAAGTGACGCACACTGGTACCGAAAACCCGCAAAAGGAACAAAATCGGGATCGGCTTTTTGACCGGGCAGTCCCAAAAAATACTTACACACAAAAAAATAAAGTCGAACACCTCCTTAAAAATTAATTGCTCGCATCTACAAACAAAAAAAAAGGACCAAAAAAACAAAATTTATTTTTTCTTTTTGATTTTTTTGCCGTCGGTACTGCCTGCTTTCTGGCTGGGGGGCAGGACTTGTTGTTTTTCAACAACAAACATCACAAACAGTCATTATAAGGGCTCGGTACAAAAACAATCCGGGTCCCGAAATAAAAGAATCCCGACACGACAAAACCCCGAAATGGGAAAAAGTCAACTGTTTCTACCGGCCTAGTATGCTACTGCCCCAGTGACCTAGTTTTTTTTTCAAGGGCAAGCAAATACATATATGTATATATATATATATACTCGCACACCACAAATTCACCATACCAGCTGTCAGCTAACCAAGAAATACACGACAGGGTTCCATGCAATCTCAGAATGATACGTGCAGATAGAACGCGTCGTGGAGAACGCATCGCCAATCTGCATGCAAGCGCCGGTAGTTGATACACTTTCGAGTTTAATTACGATTTTCGCTATTCGTCATGAGCTTTCGCACAAAATTAAATCCATACCTTCGTCAGCCTCTACGCTTCGTTTTAAACTCGGTTTTATTCATCTATTTTAACGTACGTTTGTTAATAAAATAACACGCGTATCACGAAAACAAGTAATTTTGCGCGGGTGGCTTGGAATCACGTCCGTTCCAACCTCCCACACACCGCAATCTTGCTGGTTTTGTTGAAATGCATAAGCTGCTCGAAATCACAGCACTAACTACCTTGCAAAAACGCTCTCGTCACTCCACGTCATTTGACTAGTCATTTTACGGTGATAGGTTATATACGTAGTCACATTTGCACGGGCGTGGGTAAGTGTTGTGACCAAGTGTTTTGTAGGGTAATAATATAATACACAACTGACGAAATACATGCGCTGCAGCGAAAACGCGCATCACCCAACCAACCTCACGGCCACTCGCCCTGGCACATACATAAAATGCCACAGTCGACCTGAGAGCGACACGACACGTTATACGCTGGAACGGAGACCTCGGCCTCTTCGTCCAGCCCAGAAAAACCTCAAAACCCTCGAGTCTGGAACGGAGACCTCTGCCTCTTCGTCCAACCAACAAAAAAAAACCGCAAATCTGGAATGGAGACCTCGGCTTCTCCATCCGGAACGACAAAAACCAAAGAATAACAAAAATGGTGCCACTCTGGAACGGAGACCTCGGCCTCTTCGTCCAGCCTTACTGGCCATCGACTATACACATATTACATTCTGAATTTCTATATTTATGTATAATTCAATGGCAAGAAATATTCACTTATAACTGTTCATAACCGCTAATTTTTTCATCTTAGCTCAGGTGGCATGCGAAGCAAGTCGGAAAGGATTCCCGGCCATTTTGCGTCGTCAGACGAACTCCTCATTTAGATTAAGTTTAGTGTGTAAGTCTTATATTCATTTTTCTCGCTTTAGCGGAGGTCATTGGCGGAAAACGATGTTGCGTATCGCAAGAGGGCCGGCATGTTTAGGCAGGATGCCTAACTTTTTCCGCATCTGTCTGCGATCCCCCAATGCAACCCTGCGAATCGATACTCGAATTAATTTGTAACCACCCACACCATCACCGCCACATGCATGTGCATGCATGTACATGTACGTGTATGTGTGTTTTTTGTCAGCACTAATGCATATGCATGTCGGGGTTGATGTGTGGGTGCCTTCCCCTCCCAAACGGAGGATTTTGCGGGTCAACGGTTGTAGCTTGCTATACAACCGCCTCTTGGATTTCAACTGCCGTACAGCACGCATCTGCCGCCATCGATCGCTGCCGTATTTTTGCGTTTATTCAGGTAATATTGTAACTATTGCTATTTTTACATTTACCTAATAAATCATATTATAACGAGAAATCTCGTCTATTTGCTTATTTTCTATTCCATACACCTATTCCCACTGAGATCGACCCCGGTGCGCCCACCTACCTCCAGGAGCACACGCACCCCGGCCGAACAGGCCATTCAATTTTCTTAATTTTGCGTTTGCCGGCTTCTGATTTAAGCCTCGAAAGTAATTTCTCTAAAGTCATTATTTCGTTAACAAGCTCAAAACTAAGTAACTCGAGGTTTTTATGTTTAATATGCGCAAACATTCTTAAACATGTTGTTTTATTATTTTTATCGTACGTAATTTCAGATCTTATCCGTGGAACTTTTTTCGAAAAATTAAATGAAAATTTGTCGTAAACGTGTAACGTAAGTTGTTTTTTCGTCGTTTTTGTCTGCTTTCCTAGGAAGGTTATTGTCGTTTGCCTGTTTGGTCATTGATCTTGTCTCTACTGCTAAAATTTGTTTGTTTGGTTCCTTAATCTCATCGATTGTAATACGCAATAGTGCATCAGCACCAACGTTTGATTTACCCTTAATATATACAATAGTGAAATTATATTCAGCTAGTTCCAGCCTTATTCTTGAAAGTGTTGAAGATGGGATTTCATATTGAATTGATATACTAGAGGTCTATGATCTGATTTTACAATGAAATGTGTGCCATAAACGTATGGTCGAAATTGCTTTATTGCGAAATAGATAGCTAGGAGCGCCAATCCTATAATTGGTTTTTTCTGCTCTGCATTATTAAATGCTTTAGAAGCGAAACAAATTGGTAAATCACTACCTTGCTGTTCTTGACTCAAAATAGCGCCACATCCAGTTGTGGAAGCATCAACGGTAATGATGAATTGTTTTGTAAAATCTGGGTATTGAAGTAATTTTGGTGAAAGTAATGCTGCTTTCAAAGATAAAAATGCCCTTTCGCACTCACATCTCATTCAATTTCAACTCTTTTCTGCTTAATGGTTTAGAGGCGCTGCCAGAGACGCAAAGTTTGGTATAAACTTTCTTTAATAGTTTGCAACGCGACGAATCGTCGTACCGCGTCTTTATCAGTCGGATTTGTATACTTTTTAATTGCGTTTACTTTGGAGTCGTCTGGCAACAAACCTTTGGCTGAACATTTATGACCTAAAAGTGTAACTTCTGGTCGTAAAAGTTGCATTTATTTGGGTTAAGCTTGAGATTGAAAGACCTACAAGTATTGAAAACTTTGAAAGATTTTTAGTATGGTGTGCTTCACTACAACCTATGACGATAATATGGTCGACGTACAAAAATGCGACGTTGGGTGGCATACCCGAAAAAGCTATTGTCATCATTCGTGAGAATGAATTTGGTGCAATATTTAAACCGAATGGAAGCACTTTCCATCTAAATGCACCTCGTTCAGTGCTGAAAGAAGTAATGTCACGTGAGTCAGGATGCAAGGGGATTTGATGAAATCCAGAAAAAAGATCTAATGTGGAAAAATATTTTGCTCTACCCAGATTATCTAAAATATCGTCAACCCTAACTAGTGGAAATTTATCAGCAATGAGTTTTTTGTTTACTGCGCGAAAATCTACGCACATACGATAAGCTTTTTGACCATTAGTATGCTTCTTTGGGGCTACAATCAAAGGACTATTGTAGTTGGAATAACTGGGTTCAATCAAATCGTTGTCTAACAGTTTATTTACTTGGCGGTTTATTTCTTCGCGTTGAGAGTATGGCAATCGATAGTTTTTAACATATACCGGCTCGTTGTCTGTCAGTTTTAATTTTTGCTCATAGATGTTGTTTAAAGTCATTTTGTCCGTGTCAAGAGCGAAAATGTCGGCATAATCTATGCAAAGGTCAATTAATTTACTTTGAGCATGTTGAGGTATTTGATTTTTAAAATCGAAATTAGTTTTTTCGTACGTTTGTCTTCCGGTTCTGTCTTGTTAATTGTATAAACATTGTAGTTTGAAAGTCGTTCTGTTCGAATACTGTTTCTTTTCACATACTTGACATCATCCATGGCGTTAATGACTTTAAGTATTCGGTTACTGGAATTAACAATGCACCTAGCTGTGAAAACGCCTTTTTCAATTTTCTGCGAGCCCACGAAAAGTGGCTCGGGTGAATATCCCAAATCAAAAAGTCTGAATATTTCACATCTTGCAGGAATGATACAACTGCCGCTTTCTGTTCCGCGCAGGATTGGTATCGCGACTGTTTCATTACCTACCCAAAATTAAATACTATTTCTTTCATAATTAATAATGCATTTGTTAATTTTCAGGAAATCTTTACCCAGTATGCTATCGGATGGAATATTAAAGTCTTCATTTACTACTTGAATTTCAATTATTATGTTTTCTAAGAGAAACTGAAAAGAAAGTAACAAACTTTGCCGTTTTAGTAAACAATCCAAAATGTATATATATGGGAACGCACCGCATTTAATAAAAATAATTTTTCTGTTTTCTGTACATACATATATGTTATGTAAAAAAACCGTAGGCAGGATTTATCAATACATATACATATATACTTGTTTCGCTGCTTCAACTGCTGCCTCGCTGTTGGTGTTGCTGCTGCTTATTTCCGCTTTGCTGCTGCTGCTGCTTGTGTCTGCTGTTGTCGCTGCTGCTGCTGCTGCTGAAGTTAATTGCTAGTGGTGGTGGTGGCGTGTAAAAATGGTGATGTTTTACAGTTGGCTAGTGGCGTGAGTTTTAGATTCCGTTACTTAATAGCGTTATGTTTTATGAAAATTTTCCTCGTTTTTGCCTTTACATTATTTCCGTTATAGTTATTGTAGTTTTTAGTTGGTTTTATTAAATTAAAGATTTTGTTTTATCTCTGTCGAATTTAGTCCTTGTATTAGTTTTATTTCTATTAAAAATTTCCTTTCCTACAAGTAGATATTTATTTTCGTATTACCTCTGTATTATTTAGTTGTAGGTTTTTAGTACATTATGTTATTTAAAAGATTTTTATATTATTTCTGTTGAATTTAGTCGTAGAATTAGTTGATTTGTTAAAAATTGTTAGATTTATTGAGCTTAAAGGCTTCAAGGTGAATAAAACTTATTTTTTTTGTTTATATTCATTTATAATTTATTTGGTCGATATTTCGACTTCAATCTGAAGTCATCATCAGGACTGGGGACAAAACAAAAAATAATAATAATTAATTTAATATATACTTAAGTACATATTTAAAACAAAGTCATCACTTACACATGTGGATACGTATGTTCGACTGATTGGAGGAATCACAGAAAATTAACAAATAAGGTAAAAATGCAAAGAGATGAAAAAATAAACAATTTGGAAAAATCCCGTAAGTATAAACAATTTTCCTGAACCGCAAGTATAAACAAAAAATACAATAACAACATACATAACAACATGACTTAGTTTAACAATTATGTGTGTGTGCATATTCCCCTGTTTGGATTGTTGTGCTGCCATCAAATGACCGTCTTATGATGTTGTTGTTTCAAAACCAAATTCCTGTAGGCTTGTGCACAATTTTCTGTGTCGATTTTAAAGTTCATTCTTTGTTCATTAGGGGTGTTCAAAATATGTAGCATTTCTAAAGTGAAGCGTTTATTATAATGTTTTTCATTCTCTAGAATGGCTACGTTTTCAAAGTCTGGGTAGTGTCCTGTGGCCTTGCAGTGGGAAGTTAAAGCCGTCTTGTTGTCCGAAGCATTATTCCTTACTTTTATATTGGACCTATGAGCGGAAATCCTTGTCTTGAGTTTGAGTTTTATTGTCCCAACATATACTTTTTTTGTTTTGTCCCCAGTCCTGATGATGAATTCAGATTGAAGTCGAAATATCGACCAAATAAATTATAAATGAATATAAACAAAAAATAAGGTTTATTCATCTTGAAGCCTTTTAGCTTAATAAATCTAACAATTTACAATATTCAAGGCTATTAACTTGTATTAAAAAAGATTTGTTAAAAATTTTCTTTTATTAAAGTATTGAATTTCGTATTATCTCCGAATAATTTATTTGTATTTTTTCTTTAGGTGATTTTATTATTTAAAATGATTTTTCCTTTGTATTATTTCTGCTTCCCTTAAACGTACTATTAGTTTGCTTTTAATCGAAAATTTTCTTTTCTACAATTAGCTCTGTATTACTTCTGTTTTATTTATTTGTAATTTTATTATTTAACCGATTTTTATATTATTTCTGTTTTAATTGGTCGTAGTTTTAGTTTTATTTTGTTATACAATATTAATTTTTTTTAAATTAATTTTTCCAAAAATTCCTATCACCCACTGCCACTTTTTGAACACCACTCTACTCACCACTGCTGCCAAAATTGAATGAACGAGGCTCCAGCCTCACGGTCGCCATGTGAGGTTCCATTTTGGAACCTCTGAAAAAATTATGTAGTGCGCTCTGCACAAAAATGACAAACAAATTATTTTAATTGAAACTTCTTTTACTTTATTTAAGTTAGTTTAATTTCTGTAGTACAATAAATGTTTTATTATAATTTACTTTACACTTATTTTAGTTTTTATCTTTAGTTTGTACAATTAAATTATTTTAGTTTTACAACACTTGAAGCCGGTCTAATTATAATAATGGCCGTGAATTATGAAAATGACGAGGACACTATTGCCAATCGACATTTTCATAATTCACCCCACATATGTATCTTATTCTTCTTTACACGCTGCATTACATCAGCTGAATACATATGAACATACATTCTTTTATCCTTTCTAGCAATATGCACTGTTCACAATGACATATGTGTATTGTGAGCAACGATGTTGCCAGATGGTTTATAAAAGATGGGGAATTTTACCCTTACAATCCTCTTAACAACTTTGTACGGGCCTTCCCAACTGCACCACAATTCGGATGGAACACTTTTTCCGCCGGTGAGGGTTGTATAACAGTACCAAATCTCCCTCCACGAACCCTTCCGACGTGTTCTTCTTGTCGTACCTGTGGTTCATCTTAACGCCTAATTCCTAATTCGTTGCCTCACACTCTGTTGTTTGGCCACCGGACTACTTCGAGGAGCCTGATTTTAACGGATTGAGTTTGCATCATCAGTATCATCTTGATGGTTCACAACAGTAGTGCAGCCTCGCTTGAAACTACCCTTGTATGTCCTTTCTGGGAAATTCTTTCCTTCGTTTTAGTGCGTCCATTTGGTTTTGTCAATGCCATTGTTTCTATCGCAGGTATCTTTGATTTTGCTTGGTTTGGCCTATTCGTTCCATCAATCTTTGCCCGATCTACTGCCTTTGACTTTGGTGGTATTTGTCCAGTCGCCTCCACCAGAACTCGCTTATTGCTGAACCCTTTCTCCAAACTGAAGTTGAGTGGTACATCCTGGTGCTCATAACGCATAATCCTTCTCTGCATATCCTGACGTCATGGTCAACTAAGAAGACCACTCTCAATATGACTTCATCAACAATCTCTGCCACAACGAATTTGTGTAGAATCGTGACCTTTCCAATTAAGACCTCACATACCACTTCTCCTTGGACTTGGTTATACTCGCCAGTGACCGTATGCAATCTTGCTCAGGTAACGGTTTTACTCTCCTGTTGACCAAGTCAAATCGGATTAAGGAATGAGATGCGCCCGTATCTACAGTCAGTACATGTTCTTTTCCATCCACATTCCCTCTGACGGTAAGACTGCTTGATTTCCTTCCAATTTGCGACACAAATATCACAGGACATTCAATAGCTGGAGCTAGCTCTCGATCTCTACATCTTACTCGCTCTTGCTCACCCCCTCCAGCTTTGTTATTAAGACCACCCATGCTGTTGAAACCACTAGGATTAAGATCGCAATGACGTGCAATGTGACCGGGCTTCCCGCATTTGAAGCATTTGATAACTCTTTCACTCCGCTTTTGCGATCCTTTCAGCGCCTCCAATATTGTGTTCACCCAGTCTGGCCTTTCTACCTCCACACGGCGTGCTTTGAACGCTGGCTTACACAGAAGCGATGCTGCTTCCTGAGTCAGTGCATGGGATACCGTTTCGGCAAATGTCAGCTTTGGGTTTGCGTATGTAGCTCGCTTTGTTTCCACGTCCCGTATGCCATTTATAAAACTAGATTTTTACCCTCTTGGTGTATCCCACGGGTGCGTCCGCATTTGGAAGATGAGCCAATCTTTTCACATCCAAGGCAAACTCCTGCAAAATCTCATTAGCTTTCTGGTAGCGATTTTGCAACTCTATTTGATATATCTACTTTCTGTGTTCGCTTCCGTATCGCCTCTCTAGAGCGCTCATCAATGTTTCATAGTTTTTCCGTTCGTACTCTGGAATTGTCTGCAAGATTTCAGCTGCAGGCCCTTTCAATGCCACGAACAGTGCAGCAACTTTATCTTCCGCATTCCCGTTGTTCACTGCTAACGTCTTCTCAAGCTGAAGCTTGAATACCTGGAAAGGAACAGAACCGGCAAAGGATGGAGTTTTTACCTTCGGATTAGACGTTGACGTGATTGGGCGGTTCAATTGTAATTCCTGGATCTTATCTTTCAAAGCATCCATCTCTGCTTCTATTTTATCCTGTCGACCACTGAAGGCTTCATGGAACTGGGTTAGTTTTTCTTCGATATGTGCTTCCAGTTTGGATAATATACGGACTTCCTGCTCTTCTAGTTGTGTGGAGATCTGATATGATATCTGTGCTGAAATTTGTGCCGACATTTCGTAAATACGCGTCTCCTGTGCTTCAATCTTAGATGTTATTCGTGTCTCTTGGGGTTTCGTCTGTGATGACATATACATTTTCTGTTCTTCCAGTTGAGATGACATTTGTGACGACATTTCTGCAGTACTCCTGTGTTTCCAGCTGTTTTCCATATATGTCTTCTGTTCTGCCAGTTGAGATGACACTGTCGATGTTTGAGCAGATATTGCAGCCAAAATCGTGTTAAGTTTGCGCTCGTAACTGTTTGCGATGTTTCGTTTTTCGCTTCAATCCTTGTTGTTGTTTCATCCCCATCAGGATGGAAGACATCATCGTCCACATTAATTCCTTCCGACCCCATAGCGTTTCGTAGTCGTACCAGAAGTTCGAGTTTATTGCCGGTTGTATTCAATCCACGGCTCTCCATCTCCTTCTTCATTTGCTGGATCCTCAATACACTCAACTTTGCTATGTCCAAGTTGTATTCGCAATCTTCGGAATTTATTCATCAATTCTTCCTCTGACACCAACTGTAACGAATTTAGGGAAACACCGCTTATTTCACACCTTCTACTAACGGTCGTATCGCTAAACTGTTGAATAAATAACTCCAATATTTAATAATGCAAAATTGCCTTTATTAAAGTACTTCACAATAACACTGATACTTCACAACCAGTAGCTTGCTTAAATCAAACTGATCACTGCTTAAGCCGAAGTCATTGGTGCCGTATGTCGTATCACTGTATCCGTATCGCTAACGTAATCAGCTGTTTATCGTTACGACGGTAAACCAAAACCCAATTGGTTGGCTACGATACGGTTACGACCTTAGCGGCACCAATAATCGATTGCATTGATTCTCATAAGGTTGGTCGAATCAGCTGTTATAAGGTTACCGATACGGTTACCGATAAAGCACCAATGTCTCCAGCTTTACTCAGCTTTAACTCCTTTTATACTCTGTGATGTCTCGTTCACATACTTCTATCCGTTTCTTCTTCTAGAATTTAACTTGTTTACCAGCTATAAACTCACCAGCTATTAACTACAGATGCACGTTTATAGTTTCTCATACGCGCGTGTATATGTGAGTCATATTTCTACCGATGATTTCATACTTTTGTGAGTATCTCAGATAAATGCATGTGTTTGTGCATATCTCTCCGCTTCTTGTATACATATGTGTAGACATAATGATTGATTTGTTTATGTAGATACAAGTGACTGCTTAGTATCGGCTTAGAGATGATAGTATCCCTTAGTGTTGCTAATATTCGTCACAATATGATAAACATAACACTACTTATATGGAGGCCCACACAAAATAGCACACTTCAAATAAAAAAATTGCATTAAAAAATCCCATAAATGTATTGTATTTACTGGGTTCTATCCAATTTTCAAAAGAGAAATAAAAATTCGTCAGATTTAATGAGTTTGAGACGTACTCACAATGTCTTTTATTACATTTTTGTACTTAATTATGATGAAAAAATGAAAGAAGTTAAACATACTGGCCGATATAGCTTTGTCGACCATGCCAAAGACCTCTTCTGATATCTTTGTATTTTTAAATTAGAACTCATATTCTCCCCGAGTGATATTCGAACTCGGGCCGTCAAAGTTCTAATCCCGCAGGCCCACCATTAGGCTATCACGCGGGAGAATATAATTTATAATTTAAAAATGTAACGAATTCTGGCAATTCCAATTATTTTGCACCTTCTGCTAACGTTCGTATCACTAAGCTGTCGAATAAATAACTCCAATATTCAGTTTTGCAATATGGGCTTTATATAGTCTACTTTGGGAGTAGTATAATTATACTTCAATATCACGTACTTCACAATTCGTGTTTAAATCAAACTGATTAGTCATTCTACAGCTTGCGTTGCTTTTATACTCTCTGTTGCCTCGTCCGTATATTTCTCCTAAGGTCTAGACGTTTCACCCTCTACAACTGTTGTATCTCCTGCTTGGTAATTGAGCTATATGCGTGTGTAAGTGTGAGTAACAACTTCGGCTGATGACTACATGTATGTGTGTGATATATCTCTCACTTCGAGCTGCTGGTTATGCGTGTGCATGTACAAAAGTTTGGTTGCTTTCTGTATTTGTTGTTGTGATTATTTACTAGCAGCATAGTGATGTAAATATTCCCCACACTGCCCTCCACCCGAGTCTGATCAGATAAATCTCTCGATCCAACTGCTGCTAGCCTCTCCAAATTAACCAGCCATCTATTTCGTGGTTTCCCAATTGTTTGTATGCAGTCGATTACATCACTGATCCGCTTCACAATTTTGTACGGCCTTCCCAGCTACATTGAAATTTTGATGGAACACCTTTCCGGCGGTGAGGGTTGTATAACAGTACCAAATCTTTCTCCAAGAAGCCTTCTGAATTGGGGTTCTCGTCGTACCTTTGTTTCTTCTTACTACTCATTATCCTAGTTCGTTGCCTCACACTCTGTTGTTTGGCCACTGGACTACTTCGAAGAGCTTGAGCTTAACAGATTGGCTTTGCATAATCAGTATCGTTCTGACGTTTCACAACAGTAGAGCGCCTTGGCTTGAAGCCACCCTTGCATTCTTTCTGCGAAATTCCTTCCTTCGTTTTAGTGCGTCTATTTCGGTTTGTCAATGCCAGTGTTCTTCCCGCAGGTGCATTCGGTGTTGATTTGTGTGTTCCATTCGTTCCACTAATCTTTGCCCGGCCTGCTGTCTTTGACTTTCGTGGTCTTTGTCGAGTCTCCTCCACCAGCACTCGATTACTGCTGAACCCTTTCTGAACAATGTAGTTAAGTGGTACATCCTTGTTCTTATATGGCATAATCCTTCTCTGCATATCGATCCTGATGCCATGGTCAACTAAGAAATCCACTCCCAATATGCCTTCATCAGCGATCTCTGCCACAACGAATTTTTGTAGAACCATGATCTTCCCAATTAAGACTTCACATACCACTTCTCCCTGGACTTGGTAATACTCGCCGGTGACCGTACGCAATCTTGCTCTAGATTGGATTAAGGAATGAGATGCGCCCGTATCTACAGTCAGTACACGCTCCTTGACATCCACATTTCCTCTGACGGTAAGACAACTCGATTTTCTTCCGATTAGTGATACAGATATCACAAGACATTCAACAGCTGGAGCAAGTTCTCGATCTTTACATCTGTCTCGCTTGTGCTCATCTCCTCCAGCTTTGTACTTAAGACCACCATGATGTTGGACCCACTAAGGTCAAGACCGCAATGACGTGCAATGTGACCTGGCTTCCCGCATTTGATAACTCTTTCACTCCACTTTGCGATTTTTTCAGTGCCTCCAATATTGTGTCCATCCAGTCTGCCCTACTACTACTTCCACACGACGTGCTTTGAAAGCTGGCTTACACAGAAGCGATGCTGGTTCCTGAATCAGAGCATGTGATACCGTTTCTGCGAATGTAGGTTTTGGGTTTGCGTATGTCGCTCTCTTCGTTTCGACATGCCATATTCCATTAATAAAGCTCTGAATTTTTACTCTTTCGATGTAAGATCTCAGCAGCCGGTCCTTTTACCGCTACGAGTAATGCGGCAACTTTATCTTCGGCACTCCAGTTGTTCGCTGCTGACATCTTCTCGAATTGGAGTTTAAATACCTGGAAATGAAGAACCATCAAACGTTGGGGATTTTACCTTCAAAGAAGATTTTGAACTCCTGAATACAATCTTTAAAGCATCAATCTCGCCCTCCATTTTATCTTGTCGACCATTAAAACCTTCCTGAAACTGCGTTAGTTTCTCTTCCATACGCGCTTCCAATTGTGCAGAGATCTGCGATGATACCTATGCTGAAATTTGCCCGCATTTCGGATATACGTGCCTCTTGTGCTTCAATTTTAGATGTTATATCTGACGACATCTCTGAGACGCGTGTCTACTAACAGCATAGTGATGCTAATATTCGTCACAATATGTAGATATCTGACGAAATCTTTGGCAGTGTCGAAATAGCTATAATATCAGCCAGTATGTTTAATTCCTTTAAATTTTTCCATCATAATAAAAGAAATTATTGTATATATGTACGTCCCAAACTCACTAAATTTAACGAACGTAATAAATTAATAGACAATTAAATTAAAGATTATAGTCTGCCCAGAGTTCAGGTGATATTTGCCGCTTAACCAAAAAGCCTTGTGCATAGAGTAATTCAAATAATCAGATTGTCTCAGCTCTAGTGCATCAAGCACATAAGCCACATACATGCAGCCGCAGTAGGCCACATACATGAAGACCAAATACATGCAGCCACGCTAGGCCCGTGGGACTAGAAATTTGATGACTCCAGTTCGAATCTCACTCAGGGAGAATATAATTTCTAATTTAAGAATATAAATATATCTAAAGAGATCTTTGGCAGGGTCGAAATAGGTATAATAACAGCCAGTATGTTTAAGTCCGTTTAATTTTTCCATGATAATAAAATACAAGAAATTAATCAATAAAATTATTGTGAATACTTCTCAATACTCGATAAATTTTACGAATGTACTAAATGAATATACGATTAAATCAAAGACCAGAATAAAAAAATGTGCACAAATAAGTCTACTCTAAGTAGCGTTGCATTTATCAACACGAGCGAAAATGGAATACTTTTGACAGAAGATAGTGTAAACTGCTATACGCGCTGGTTGTTTGAAACATCCCACGAATTGAGATTTCTTGGTCCAGCGTCGAGGTCGTCGTTGCCAACCGGTGTATACTTGTATCGTTTCGTCAACCATTTCGCCACATGATCTTCGACGCCTCGCATTTCGCGCTTTGTTTGATGCCTTTTCGATTTGGTCGATCTTAATAAACTCTTAGCGATCTGATTAAGACGTCTACATACTCTATAAATATGTCTTTTTCTCCCTATCGCGATCGATTATGTCCCGCTATTCGAAATTATTTCTTCAATTGTGCTTTGCTAGCAACATATAAAAATTAACGAGGATGCTGTTAAAGCTGTTTTCCTCTAGTGTTTTTACTACTCTCTTCATGCCTACTACTTCCGCCTGGAAGACATTCAGTGGTCTGGCACCTTTGAGGATCTGTATATTTTCTGATCCGCACAGTATACTCGTGTATACCAACCATACACCTCTATTACACCACAAGGTCTACAGATGGAATTTGCAAAATTATATATTTTGAAGCTGTCGTTTTTTTTTCAGGGTTCCCGTTATGCTGATCATTGATAGCTTTCAAGTACTCCATAGTATAGGAGTCTTTGTAATCGCTGTAAACACGCCCCGCAAGTTGGGCGGTTCCCTCGTTTAAATCCCCTGAGCATTTAGTTGGTAACCAGCGCCAGCATCAGTGGTAGTCATTTGGCTGGAAACCAGCGTCCGCAGCAGAGATGATCATAAGTTTCCTGCGGCGCGCCTGTGACCAATGGCCTCGTACAGACGATCCATAAAGTTAAGTATGGATGTACGTCGATGACATTAAGACCATTTTGTTTCGAGACATTGTCCAAAGCCCCGGCAATGTTATATCCTAAAAGAAATTGGATTCCAAGGTACTTTAGTAACAGTGATTCATTTAAATGCAACTTTTGTTACAGCTCTAGTCATTGGTAATTTTTCGAACGATTTTCACCACTTAGTATTAAGAGGTTGAACCACTTGAACCGAACCGAAACGACATAGGCATCTATCCAATCCAATTACAATATTTCACATAAGCGATACACAGCTACTTTTGGCGATCCAAAAACGCTGTTATGATATTCCGAAAACGCACCTCAAATTTGGTTGGCATACTATGTTCTTATAATTTAGGGAATTGGCTTATGCTGCATGAAAATTTTGTAGAAATTGTTAATAAAGGAATATACTAATATTATAACCATGGCGGAACGATACAAGGTGGCAGCATGGTGACATACTCACAAACATAAATAAAAATCCCATGTACTTTGTTTTTGTAAATTCGATGGACAAATGTCAAAATCGTACTGCGCCGGAAGTTTATGTATCAAATCAAATAAAAAAATTTTGTAATCAGTTGTTCCATGCTGCCACCTTGTATCGTTCCGCCATGATTATAACTGTTTTTTGTTGTTCAAAAATCGAACTGAACCTGTGCGGACGTTTCCGATAGGCAGTTCGACTATAGATCCCGCCCCGTATTTGGATAGGCGTGCATATACCTGTCTGGTCAGCATAGTGCATGTCTTAGAGAAATCGTGAACTGCTGCTGTGGAGCTGTTATCAATCGTTGTTGTAGCTGCCGCTGAACTGACCTGGCCCTCAACAGTGCTGGAGGCACCATCACTCGGAGCTTGTGTAGCACTATCAGCTGTTGTGGACACTTTCTTCCATAGTGCATTTATTGCTTGCATTTGTAGCTGCTGAATTTTACGTTCATTCTCTAATTGTACGTTCGTCAGTTCCATATGTTGTTGTAGAACTGCTTCGCCCCATCCAATAGGTGCGACCGATCACAAATTGTCATCAATATCCTCTAACGGCAGTCCAAGGAAACTTGCTGTTTCAACAGGGGTGGACCATAATGTGAGGGGTGTTAGAGGCGTTGGTTCCACATTACAATTAAAGAGATGGTTGGTGTCATGTGGGGACACATTGCAAGCAGGGCATACATTTTGTATGTCGGTGTTGATTCTGGATAGGTAAGAGTTTAACCTGTTACAGTATCCAGATCGAATTTGAGCTAGAGTGACTCGCGTTTCCCTGGGAGTGTCCGTTCCTCTTCCACAAGTTTTGGGTACTGTTCTTTAGTACTGAATTCACCGAGCAATTCCTGACATAAAGGTCCGACGCCTGTTTGTGGACTTCACTGAAGACCTGCTTGTGTTTTTTTGCTTCATACAGCTGAGTCCTCAGGTGCCGTATTACGGAGATGACTCCTTAAGCCCCTGGGCGGTGTTCGCTCATCAATCAGATGTCTGTTGGGATGCCCAGGTTTCTGGGTATTCAACAGGAACTGTTTGGTTAGCATCTCATTTCTCTCCCTGATGGGAAGTATTTTCGCCTCATTATGTAGATGCTGTTCTGGGGACATAAGAAGACAGCCTGTGGCGCTTCTGAGAGCAGTATTTTGGCAGGCCTTTAGCTTCTTCCAGTGTGTAGTTTTAAGGCTTGGCGACCATATAGGGGAGGCGTAGCATGCAATCGGCTGGCCAATTGCTTTGTAAGTGGTAATGAGCGTTTCTTTGTCTTTTCCCCAAGTACTGCCAGCAACAGATTTGAGGATTTTATTACGGCTTTAGATTTTCGGTACAATTGCGGCTGCATGCTCACCAAAATGTAGATCCTGATCAAACGTCACACCCAAAATTTTGGGGTGTGGGACAGTCCGCAGCGTAGTGCCATCGACGTGGATGTTCAAGATGGTCGACATTTCGGACGTCCATGTTGTGAATAAGGTCGCGGAGGATTTAGTCGCTGATAATGCCAGGTTTCGCGAGACGCCGTTTATTCTGTTACAAAGCTAATCGATCTGTGGGCCTGGGCCTGTGGCCATTATTGTGCAGTCATCGGCGTAGGAAACGATAGTAACTCCTTCTAGTGGCGAATGCAGCTTTGATATGTAGAAGTTAAACAAAAGTGGGGATAGGACACCACCCTGTGGCACCCCTTGTTTAATTCTTCTTGGTTTTGATGTTTCGTTTCTAAATTGCAACGATTCCTACCGACCACCCAGATAATTTGCGGTCCACCTTTTAAGACACGGGGGAAGGGTAGACCCTTCCAGGTCTTGCAGTAACGTGCCATGGTTGACCGTATAAAAAGCTTTTGATAGGTCTAGCGCAACGAGTACTGTTCTATGATGGGGGTTTTGATTTAAACCGCAATTTATCTGGGTGCTAATGGCATTTAGCGCGGCGGTGCTGCTATGGAGTTTTCTGAAGAAATGCTGATAACAGGCTAACTGCAAATTTGCTTTGAAGTAGGGGAGCAAAATGGCTTGAACCGTCTTGGCTACTGGCGATAGGAGAGATATCGGGCGATATGACTTTCCTATGTTAGCTAGTTTTCCAGGCTTTAGTAGCGGGATCACCTTGACCATTTTTCATTTTTCGGGAATGACGAAGGTGGAAAGAGGCTTTTAAGCATCGGCATGGCTATGCCGCCTGGGCCCACTGCTTTGGATGGTTTAGCATGACCGATGGCATCCTCAACCTCTTTGGAGGTGATGGTAATTGGAGAAGCGCTGAATTATGCTTATGTGTGTGTCTGTTGGCCTTCCGTCTATCTTTGTCGACCGTAGAATGCATTATATATTGTCGGCAGAAAGCGCTCGCGCATATTTTCGCATCCGACAGCACTTTATCGCCAAAGGCGATGGAAATTTTGTCATTGTACTTAGACGGATTCGATAGGGACTTTACGGTGGACCAAAACTTACCTACCGGCAGAGAGGTTAAAACCGCTTAGGTACTCCTCCCATTTCGCCCGCTTGTGTTCATCCACAAGCAATCTGATGCGTTAGTTTATATCCCTTATTTGGGGGTCGCCGGGATCGAGCTGTCTTATAAGGTCACGTTCTCTCGCTAAATTTGCGGCCTCTGTGCGAAGTGACAAATAACAATGTTCAATTATTTCTATTGTACTGTCTTTTTTAAGCAAGTTTTTGATCGACTGATTTTTACCGTAAGGTACCAAGAAATTTATAGGATTTTACGGTAGAATGAGATTAATATGTCATATGTATATACCCACATACTTACCTACTAGAGCATGGGATGAAGTTTTCAAGTATATAAGCATGCATCGTATGCGAATAAGGTAAAGGAAAACATTATAACTCTTTAGCTAATGCCCAAGTAATAAGGCAGTGCGGCGGCAACATTCCGCCCCTTAGCAAGGGAGTTAGGTATCCACGGCTTGTCATCCTGAGTTATCCGACGTCCCGCACGGGCTACTTTGGTGGCAGGCCTTTCAAACACACCTGTACTGGTTTTAACCTTGACACGACGGACTTGGCTATGATTATTTTCAATGACTTGCACCTTTTCGGCCAGCTGTTCGAGGTAGTGAATCGTCCGACTAATATGATATATACTTACGGACACCGGCTTGACCTTGTTTAAACCCCTTGCTACGCGCCAAAAATGGCCTATTCACGTACCCATCTGCGCCAGAATGATTTTCAACTCTTGGAATTTTGTTTTTTTGATTCACGATGTCGAAGTCGTGATCAGTGCTCCACTAAAGGCTTATTACCAGCGGCAGCCCTACCGAAGATATTTGGGGTGGTGGCTTCGTCGTACGTGATTCTAGAGCACGAGTGTTTAATGGTCGTGAGTTTATGATAAGAACTCCACGTTCATCATGTGCACGTCTTAGCGTTTTCATCGTTGAAACTATATCCGGGAGCATAGCGTAGAGTATTGCTTACTGTTTCGTATTAACCGCTCCCATGCACGCACCCATGTGGGCGGAGCTGCTGGGATGATTAAATCGCCATTTAAATATGTCGTAGTTCGGGGATCTACGTGCGACTGTGAAGTTCTGAAACGCATGATGCACGAATTGGTTCAAGACTGTGCCCTTTCTATATGTATCGCTCGCAGCGTCATACACGTAAACAGAACGCTCCATCTTTTTTCCTTGCGCCTGCCCACGGTTGCATAAAATGGACCGAAAAAGTCAATACCCACATACGTAAATGGGCGTTCAAAACTCGAAATCTTGCTTTCGGTAGGCAAGCCATTTGTGGCGGACTAGGTGCCGCTGCATAATGTTTACAATATTGACAGTTACTTCGAACCTTCTTATACAGAAATCTTAATTTCATTATGTAAACATAATATTTGATTGTGCAGATCGCCGCCTCGTGCATGCGATGATAAAGATTTTCGTAATAATATCGCACTACAAGGAAAGCAATGTAATGGCTGTGAGGCAAAATAATTGCTTGATTGTAACTTAGTGCGTTCGCTCTTCCACATGCACATACTACGCCATCTTCGTCTAGTAAAATATTTAGTTGGTTTAGCTTGGTTAGCTAGTTGGGTTTGCTGTTCTTGAGGCACAAATCTCATCAGAGAATACGCTCTGTTGGGCGTATTTGAATAAGATATTTTTTGATTTTTGGATGCATTCGTATTGCGCTTCGTCACTCAATTTTCCACTACGTACTTTTTAACTTTAGCTTTTCGATGTATAGCAAAAATTGCGATAGTGCTCTATAGAGTCTTCTCCAACATGAGAAGTATTCGACATTCAATTTTGCCACGTTGATATGTAAAAGTCTATTACGTAACTCCTCTTGATCGGTTCGGCCTAAGCCTGGACACGTTGGCCAATCGCATCTCGAGAGTCTTAAAACGCTGGCCCCGTAATCCACATACCGTCATCTGTTATACCTGTTTTTGTGCCAAATCGGCTGGGTTTAATTTGGATGGAACCCAATTCCATTGAGTCACATTAGTTGTCTCCAAAATTTCGCCAACTCTGTACATTACGAACGTTTTAAAGTTTTTCGGGTTCATTGACAGCCACTTTAAAACCGTCTTAGAATCAGACCAGAATATGCTCTCATTACAATGAATACGTATCGCATTTTAATATTTGAAGCTAAACGTGTGCCTATTAGGGACGCTTGCAATTCCAGGCGATGTATGGATATCGGTTTAGAGGGGTGACCTTCGATTTGGCGGCTACAACGGATACATCGACATCGTCGTTAAGTTGAATACGGAAATAACATATTGCAGTGTAAGCATTTTCACGATATTTTTTATTTTATGTAAATTTGAAAGCCAATATTGCCACCTTGCACACAGGTCCCCTTTTAGATCGTCGTCCCACTTCAGGCCTGAACGCCAAATATCCTGTAATAGGATTTTTAGCCCAACTGTGTAGGGCGACAAGAAACCAAGTGGGTCAAATATCGACATAAGCACTTGAAAAACTTCTCTCTTGGTAGGAGCTGCGTTAGTTTAAAAAACGTCTCTCATGAGCCTCGAGATCCTGCAATTATACTGAAAAATTTCGTTATTGGATTCCCAGTACATACCGAGAATTTTCTCTGTGGCTCCAAATGAGTTTCCCGCAGCTGAATCATGATCGCATAGTTGCTGTCTTAGAAAAGTAGTATTCATAGCCCAGCACCTCATGTGAAATCCACCTGAAGCTGAATATTTTTCACAGTATTTGCTAATTGCAACACCTCGTCCTCAGAGTCCACGCTGTCTATAAAGTCATCCATGTAGTGGTAGCTCTTCACTGCTTTTGTGTTTGTTGTGTACAAAATGCGCTATGCAGGGTGCGCAGCTAATGCCAAACGTTAGAGTCTTCATCACATACACACGCGGCTTACATTGACTGCCGTCATTGTCAAACCACAAGGAACGTTGTGCGTGCATATCTTCATCTTTAACTTGAATGCGATGAAACATTTCGGCTATATCGCCGCAAATCGCTATTTGTCCAACACGAAACTCGATCAAAATGTTGAAAAGTGGGGTTAGTAAATCTGGCCCACTAATTAAAAGTCGTCGAGGAACTTGCCATGGGATTTGGCTGCTGCATCCCAGACTAGTCGAACTTTTCCGGGTTTATTCGGATTAACAGCAACAAAATTTGGAAGATACCATACTGGGCCGTCATACGTAGACATTTCGTTGCTCGATACGTTTCGTGCGTAACTCTTGGCAATTAACTTGTCGATTTCCGTTTGCATTGTTAGCTGCAATATGGAATCTTTATGGAATCTTCTTTGAAGGCACTTTGAATCGGTGGCACGCGACCTCGTAACTTTCGGGCAATTACAATTTCTCGTTTTTCCATAGCAAACCAATTTCAAAATGCTTATTTATTTTTACGGCTGTTTTCTCGAGAACACTCATGGCTCTTTTATTATCGGCTGATAAAATATTATTCTCTTTTGGCGTTTCAAGGGCGAAATAGTCTTTTAATTCGTCGTGTAGAACTTCATAGCGTCTTCGACACTCACATGTGTGTATATTTAAACACGAATGTGATCTGCCAATTTTTGAACCACCCTGCAGGGTCCAGCCTAAACGCGTTTTAGTTGCGATAGGTTGACTATGTCCGCCTTCTCGTATCTTCAAAGGTACCGCTACTCTCCAGTTATTTAGCCCAATTAAAATCATTGGTTTGGCTTCTGTATACGATTGCACTGGCAAACCTTTTAGATATGGATTTACCTTGGTGATGTTATCGAAGTTCAACGACTGTGTAGGCAAACCAAAATTATTGACTGTATGGACGTCGTATAGCATGAACCGTTACTCAGTTTCAACGCTGGACACCTCAATATTGATCTTGATTGCAACTCCAATGGTTCGCTTTTACCTTTCAGTCCAATTTTTTAAAGAATGTCTGCTCAATTAATGTCACTGACGAGCCCTCGTCCAGAAACGCAAACGTGTCGACAGAGCTACCATTGCAGTAAATTCGTATCGGCAGAATTCTGAAGTGCGACCGATCCTCATTGATATGAGCGTTCACTATATCGCTCCGTTCGGGTGTCGAATTTGTGCACTTATGCAATAATGGATGATGTTTGGCCGTGCAGCCATTGATGCCGCATTGTTTGTTGGAAAAACATTTTCTACGATGAAGATTTAGGCATTGGCGACACAGCTTATTCTCCTTCAATAGGTTCCATTTGGCTTCCAAGCCCAAAGATTGGAACTCACCGAAACTTTGAATTGTGTGCGCTTTACATTTACATACGACACACGTTCGTATAGCTGAGTAACTTTGTTGATGAGTGTTTACTGAAGCATTTTTTTTACCCATGGTAGGCGACACGACTTGGCTAGCGGCGTCAGCTATGACATATACCCAATCACTGAACACTTTAACTATAGGTATTCTCCCATCTTTTAGGTGCATATCCCAACTAAGTTTGTGGTTATTCGGCAATTTATCAACCAACGTTTTAACAAGCATGGGTTGTTTAAATGAGCCGTCATGTTACATGCCTCCATTGTCGAGCATATATTTCGAGATAGTCAGAGCGTATTCGATAATGCCTTCAAGTTTATCTTTTAAAGGAGGTATTTTTGTCGCTTTATCTATCATGATGTCGAGTATGTGCTCTGGACGACCGAAGCACATCTCTAATGTCTGGATTATTTCATTACCATTGATGGAATTAAAAGTTTACTTTTTACCAATTCCCTAGCACGACCACGAAGGCACGATTGAAGGCATTAGATTCTCGCCATCACTGTAACCGGCCAACTCGGTGCTATTTCTGTAGTTGCTAATGAAGAGCGGCCAATCTTCGGGATTGCCGTCGAATTTGGAAGTTACTTTAGGTATTACCTGTCTAGCAGCAATTTTGCGCAGGTGTTGGTTGGCGTAAAGGAAAGTTATTTGCTAGCAAACACGAGCCAGTGCGTTTCACCCTGTGAAAGAATTTTATATTTCCTATCCAAATATTGGCGTTTGAAGCTCTTTTCCTTCTCGCAGCAGCTGCAGCTGCAACTGTGTTTCGAGTGAGGTGTTGCTGTTAGACAAGTGTGGTTCGCTTGGTTTATGGAAAAAGTCTCTGCATGTACCTGTTGTTTGTACGTCAACCGGCAACTTCTGTTTCGATGGTACTATGGTTTTTGAGGGTGTTGATGTTGCGTTGCTAGGCCCGTGATTATTCAAACATGTGTTGTGCTTTTTATATGCACAATGTCATTTTATAAGCGGGTCGCCCTCGGCAGTGTTTGCAAGCGCTTCGGGTGTATTCGGCCATGAACAGCTCTCTGCCTTGCAGAAGAGAGTGCGTTCGGAGTCGGCATAAAACACGTAGGTCCGTCCGGCCAATTTGTAGGGAGAAAATCAATGAGGAGCACGACGCAATGGAAGAGAAGGTCGGCCTTAGATCTCTCTCGGGGTTATCGCGCCTTACATTACGGTCATGCATCGGTTCAAGCACAGCAATTGGTGTTGGCGACGTTGTAACTGCGTCCCGCTGAGGAGATCAGCGGTTGTTTTTAATAGGCGGCGTTTGACGTGTAGGTGCGACACGCTTGTGAGGTCACTGGGGCTTACGTGACATTGGAACAGTTCCAGCTTACGTCCGCAACGCTATAATATACCGCGACACACTCAAAATGATACCACTTGTCGCAAGAATCGCACTGCACCATCGATCGGTGTCTTCGAACGCATTTGTTACAATTGAACTCGTTTTCCGGCAGTATTTTGTCACGATTTGAAATGCGAATAATTGGTTATTGTTTTATAGAAATTGGATTTTCGGAAAGTTTAAATAATGTTGTTTTAAAGAACAATCCAATTGAAAAATATTGTTTTAGAGAAAATTTACAACCTTGATTCTTTGCCAAGCAGAAAGAAAAACAAATTTTAACAGCATTCACTTTTATAAAATAGAGAAGTAATAATATGCTGAGTAACGATCAAGCTTAAAACAATATGTGTCACTACCGCTTGACAAATAACAATATTCAATTATTTCTCAGTTGTACAATGTCTTTTTAAGCATTTTTGACCGGCTGATTTTAACGTAAGGTACAAGAAATATTAATATGATTTTACGTAGAAAGAGATTAATATGTAGGACATATGTAATTACCTACATACTTACATACTAGAACATGGATGAAGGTCATGTATGTAAGCATGTATGTATGCTAATAAAGATAAAAGAAAACATTATAACTCTTAGCGAATGCAAGGCAAATAAGCGAGTGCGGCGGCAACACAACCTTTATTCCAACACACAAGAAGGAAAGTCTCGATGGCACCTAGTCACAGAAGAGGCGGAGGAGTGGTCGGAGACTTGAGGGTCCATGTGAAAGACCACTCATTCTCTGGTCATCGTTAAATCCAATTCGACTTAGGCTGGTGTGAAAAAGCAGAGAGCGCTGCTACCGAAATATTAAAAATACAAACTGACAAGAGAGATACCAATAGGAGTAGTTAGGGATATGCACTTGAGAGCGTACCCGAAACGCCAGGTAGCACACCAGAACTGAAAGACTTGGTAATAATAAACTTCAAGCATGCCGTAATGACACTAGATAAAGTCTGTCCCAAGATAATTCAAAGGGGTGTAAAAAGAAGAGCCACCATGTGGAGCTCACAAATCAGGAAAACCTCGCAGGTTAGTAGGACGCTTTCAATGCAGCTAAAGCCTCTGGCGATTGCAGCATGGGAAGTATACAAGAGAGAACATCTAGAACAATTAAAGTTTGAGCATAAGGAAAGCCAGACCATCTGCGAGATTTCTGAGTAGCAGCATGGAAAACACTGTCTGGAGGGGGGAGATGAAGGACTCTGGAATGTACTTTCCAGATCAGTTATACGGCCCAGGATGCTGGACAAGGCCTGATGTGTCGTGACGAAACTGGGAGGAAGGAAACCCTGGACCTACTGCTGAATAGACAGCTTCAGGTGTCATCTAGGAAACTAACAGCGGAATACAGAAAGCTTGACACAAGCAACAGTGCAACCTATACTGCACAACCTAATTACAAGGAGAGAAGATATCTTGGGCATCCCATCTTTTAAACCATTGAAAACTCAGGCCGGACGAGGAGTTACACCATACAACTACAACAATCACTGGAAGCAACAATAACTGGCTAGACGCTATAGTAGGAGATGTCGTGGCACTAAACCACACATCCACGTACATGGAGAAAATATCCTAAAGTGTATTTATTCCTAAGGCAGCCAAAGCGTGGCACAGCAAAACAACCTCATCTCGGTTCAACTCAAGATGAGGAGAGGCTGATGGAAAACATATCATCAGGGACGGCAAGTGAAAATGACCAACTCTCTGAGCACAACACACTATATGAAGGGTAAATCAACAAAAAACGGCATTGCACGAACTTACACGTGCATAGAGAGACGTTCTCTTCAAGGATACTTGCCTGCAGCCTTCCTAGACATAGAAGGAGCGTTCAATAACATCAAACCCGACTTAATCATTAAGGTGCTGACTCATTGGCACCGAATCGCAGCTGGTGGGTCTCGTGCACCAATTGCTGCTATGCAGGGTAATACAGGCAGAACTTGCAGGGGTATCCGTGAGCAGGTTCGTCAGTAAGGGGCTCCCCAAGGTGGAGTCCTATTCCCTCTGCTGTGGGTCTTGGCGGTGAATCAGCTGCTAAGAGACATGTAGGGAGAAGGGCTGTAAAGTTATAGCCAATGCTGACGACCTTGCCTTGTGATAGTGGGAAGTTTCCCCAAAACTCTCCTGCGATATGATGCAGGTGGAATTAAGAAGGGTCGAAGCATGGGCCCGTTGATAATGGTCTGGACTGAAACCAACAAAACGGAGCTGGTGCTCTTTACGAGAGGTATAAAGATACCACCTCTCTCAACTCCAGTGCTGGCAAACACAGTGCTTAAGTTTAAGGAGTCCGCACACTATCTAGGGCTCACACTAGATAAGAAATTGAACTGGACAGAGACACCACTGAGCGTGTACGTAAGACCACGGTTGCCCTCTACACATGTAAAGGGTCAATTTGGACGAAATGGGATATGTCCCCTAATATAGTTAAATTGGATATACACGGCCATGTTAGGCCAATATTGCTATACGTTGGCGGTAATGGTGGCCCGCCCTGAATAAATCCTCGACGGTTCTTGCTCTTCAATAGGTGCAAAGATCTACACTACTATGCATAAGCGGAGCCAACAGCACAACACGCAAACGGAGGCTATGAATGCATACTGAACTACTACCCATAGATATAGTAGGCGTAATAATATGCAGCATGTGCAGCCATTAGGCTGAGAGGAAACTGACCACATGGTCCATCACTGCAACATACTGAAATCCTCGACACGATCTGACACACAGAATGGAGAGATTTCTGCAACCACATACAACTTTAACAACGGATACGAGGTATAATCTGAGAGGGAACAGGGGTGAATGACCGAATGGGCCCACTAACAGCATTCAGATCTACACAGATGGATCTAAACTGGATACAGGGTAGCGAGAGGGGTGTCGATTCCCACTGGAACGATTGGAGAGACAAAGATTCGTCGCGTTCACGGATTCACTGTAGCGTATTTCAGGCCGACCTTGCGGCCATACAAGACGCTGTGGACTACCTCAGGCAGAAGGCATTCTCTCAGAAGCACATTTAGCAGCACTGAAAGCCCTTGACTCTCTGTCTAAACTAATTCTGTAACTGTAGTAGGCTTTCGCAGATCACTTAACGTGATGGGCTGGACAGTTTACTCTGCATCTGGTATGGGTTCCGGAACATAAGGGCACATCAGGTAATGAGAATGTGCGGATGAGCTTGCAACAAAGGGTACCTCCCTTTCACTTTTCACCATCCTGGAAGAAATGGGCATGCCGCTCTCCACCTGCAAGCTCAAGATAAAGATGGCTCTACTGATGGACTCGGGAGCCAGGGAAGCATCCTGATAGATGCACACGGCAAAACTCACGTGTTGCCAGGGAATGGAATGAGAAGAGATCGCGAGAGCTTCTCACACTTCGTATTAAGACGGATCTTTCCTAGTTGTAGGTCTTCTTATGGCATGTTTGATATTGGACCGCATCCGGAAAGGATGGCGCGTCGTTTTAATGATTACTGTAGAAGCAGCTGCTTGGGCAACGAAAACGAAGAGCCTGATGAAAAACTGTATAGGCATCTACTCTGTGTATGTCAGCGTGCTCGGAAGAGAGAGAAAAGGCAACGCGTTTCTGTGGGCACAAGATGTTTCTGTAGACTCTGACTCGGATATCAGCTCCCTGACGGCCCACTACACGACGCTTAGTTAGCTTCACACAAACTCACGACGTGGCTTTTGATTAGTGTGCCGCCTCCGATGTGGACGGCAGCCACTGAACCTAACCTATATTCACAACAACTAGCCAACCAAATCCTACTAGCGTTGCAACTGTACCAAATCTTCATATGTTTTCACTGAATAAAACTTTGGTTTTTGTCATTTACATGATGATATCATTCTTGGTAAGTATATACCATAAATATGAGACCAAAGGTGTGGTGTAGAAATATGTTCCGGTTGAATTGAGGGAATTTTACCCTATTTAAATAAAATAAATATTCCGAAGGACTTCTTAGCTTAGAAAAGCAAGCACAAGTAAAGGTGTCTAATGTTCGGAGTGTACAACCGAACATTATATACTCAGCCATGAGCTTCATTGCACATTTCCATATTCAGATAATTACTTTCTACATAATACGTGGCATCGCCGTTTAAAAAAAATGTCTCCCATTTCGCTTTAAAAATAAAACTTGATATACTGAGAAATATGTCAATGATTCCAAACTATTTTTTTGCTAAGTTATCGCTTATTATTGTAGTCTATCGACCCTTTTTAACTGTGTATAGTCAAGTTACACGTGTGGTTCTTAACCGATCCCGTCCTATTTTATTATAAGCTTTATTTAGTTTCACTTTGTTGTCTGTAATGGAATCTGCAAGTGAAATGTGATACACTATCCCGTGTGTCCGATTGAGCTGAAATTTTGCACACATGTATAACTC